>JARWKJ010000025.1:17458194-17708194 GCA_029959095.1 Rhinichthys osculus
CAGACTGCAGACAGACGTCTGTGAAGTCTTCAGGGACCGGCCTATAAATGTTTGATGACAGCTCTCTGAGTATCACTAACATACGGAACCAGAGAATCTCTCTAAAAGAAACCGTTGACTTGAAGTCCATTTTTCCCCTTTACATCTGAATTGTAAAAGTTACATTCAAATGTTAAGGGAACAAACAAACACACATTTCCCACAAAATAGTATTCGGAATAATGTGTGAGTAGCTACATCATCTTAGACACATCGTACACTGTCTCAGATTGGCATATTTAGCCGCAGTAATAGTGACCTCATAAAAAAGTAGGCTACTGTACCATGGTACAGTGAAGGTATCAGTTGGCCTGATATTTCTCTGATATTTGGCCATTCTGAGAGTATTAGCATCTGCTGAAAACAGAAATGTTCACATTATTTCCACAGTTCCAAAATGTACCAACAGTTTTTGTGTGTAAATATTATGTAAAATGTTTTTCTATTTTATATACATTAGATCTACTTTGCTACTATTAAATTGGAATATATATTTTATTTTATACATTTACTTTATTATATAAATTACGTGTATACAAACACACACACACGCATGTATGCCTTCAGTTTAATACATGGGTGTGTAACACTGATAGTAGGCAACGACTCGTTCAATAATCGCACTTCAACTTGAAGGACTTATCTCAACATCAGATTGCCTCGATGGGGGACCCTAGTAACAAGAGGGGCGGGGCTTCGTGTTCCAGAGGCAGGACCGCAGTTCAGCTCGCGCTGCCTCTGAATCAACTCAATCATCTCTCGCGCACGAGAGCGCGTGCTGCCTTTTAGGTAAGAAATCGTGATTCGTTTCTCTTGTTCTTATTTGCAACTGAGCCGTTTTGATGCATCGCTCGTGTGTACTTCTTTTGTTGGGAGTTCAAGGGGCTTTGGTGTTGATTTATGGTGGACATGTTATGATGGAGCCGAATGAATGGGCGGTGTTGAGTCTCGTGCGGCGTGATGTTTGAATTCTGCAATCTGTCAGTGAATTTGAAGCCAGTGATTTATTCCTCCTTGCATGCGAGTGGATTGACCGTGCATAATGATTATCTATCAGAATTGTGCTTATTTGTTAAATGTGTTATTATTTTATATTCAGTGATAATTTTAGCTATTCTCAGAAGCAGAGCATGTAGAGTTGCTTGTCACAGTTTTACCTTTTCTGGATATGTTGTAGTTACTCGGGCTGATTTTAGGTATCATTAAGTCCTACGGCGTATTGACATCGAGGAACGGGGTTGCGTAGTCTCTCTCTCTCTCTCTCTCTCTCTCTCTCTCTCTCTCTCTCTCTCTCTCTCTCTCTCTCTCTCTCTCTCTCTCTCTCTCTCCCTCTCTCTCTCTCCTTTAGATGATCGATGGATTTCTTTGGAAATGATGTATGGCCTATTTACATGCAAGGTGCTAACGCAAGCTATTTGCAAATGATTTAAATGTAGCGATGTGAACGAATCGTTTTTTATTGGGATCTTTAATGAACCGACTCAAAAAAACTGGTCTGAACGAATCGGTATGAGCGCCTCTCGATTCAGTAACTCAGCTACTTAAAGAGCATATTGTAGGTAAAAAAAAAATCTAAATTAATATATAACCTTGTATGAAAATACCATATGAAAAGGTAATGCAGGATTTAAAATGTTTTAAAACGACATAAGGTCACTAATTTAGTAGATAAAGTAAGCGTTTCTTGGACTGCTCGTAAAAACGGCTTTTTTTTCAACATCGCGTCATTTTACGTCACGCTAGGGAGCCTCCGCCTCGACTCAGTGCAGAGTAGGCTGGCATTCAGTGAGAGCGGCCGTGAGTCAGAGTGTTTTCGGTAGTTTTTGTATTTCAATCTATCATCGTCATGGTAAATTATTGTGTTTGTGGAGGTTGCAAAAACTCCGGTCTGTCAGGACATCGAGTCCACAGGTTTCCATAACAAGAAAAGGGACGGTGCTGTATATCTTTCGTGCCTGGTGCGGTTTGTGCGGGTGAAGAGACGGGATTTCTCTTCCGCATCGGCTTCGAGAAACGCGGTCGTGTGTAGCGTTCACTTCAGATCGGAGGATTATCATCCCGGCGATATGATAGAGTTTAACATGGGATGCCGAAGCAATATTGATCGTCGTATACTGTACCAATGGCATCAAATAGTGTGATATAGGTAGTCATGCCCTAAATAGAGGCAACTTGTAATTGAAAAACAAAATTACTAGGTTGATTAAATATTCAAATCTTTAATTTTCTGTTTATGTTATAACCCAGATGAAAAATATGTTTTAAAAATGTACTTGAGTATGTTTTTAGTAACTTACAATAGAAATATACTCAAGTATAGTTTTTATACATTTAATAGTATACATCTACCCTAAACATACTAATGTCTGCTGGCCTGATATACGATGGTAATAATCTGTACAATATTGTGAGCACAGTGTATATCGTTAGCGAACGTGTATCTAGCACGTCTCTCACCAAGACACCTGTCCTGTTCTCCACTGGTTCTCCTCACACCACAACTCAATGTGTCTCTGACCATTCTGTCTAACATTAATCCTGGCCTGTCCCTGCTCTCTTGGCAGCATAGCAGGCTCATAACAGGCTCATAACTGTATGGCTGTAGTCCGTCATACAAGTAAGTATTTCCTCAGCGTCCGAAATGTCATTGAGATCCATTGTTTTCCTGTTGTTTGAATCGACCGCTCTCCCGCCCGTTACGTCACGCCCACCACACCCATTTTCAGACGCGGAAGTAAAATTTTCTCACAAAAACGACTCCAGAAGCTTATGTAGCGTATTTATAAGAATATTTTAAAGAAAATCTAGTTCCTACATTATTTTTCTATACATTGACTCGTTGGGTCCTCTAACCTGCAATATGCCCTTTAACCGATAAGCGTGACTGAATTCAGAATAGAATATTTGCAAACGTTCATATGCCATGTCTTATATCACAGACATATTAAGAGTAATATATGCTAGCATTCTGTTCCATTCGAATTCCGCGCGTTAACTTCGCAATTACTCGCAATTATCCGGGTTAACCACTCACTGGCTCAGAATCATTTGTTTCGAACACGTTCGATTCGTAACGAGTCGAACATCGATGAGCGCGCTAATTGGGTAAGAGCATTTTGGAGGCAACCCAGAATTTGACTCATTGTAGTAAATAAAATAGTTACTTTAACAGCGAATAACAAAAATGTTAGGCTTATAGCCTACTAAAACAGCTGTTGAGAACATGAGAAGTGTATGTTTTTTTTTCATGTATAAAGATCCAATTTATACCGTGATATAGGCTACTGTGTGTGAAGTGTAAAATATTATGTGTAAAATATTATTTGGAAAATATTAAGTTTCAATTGTTACATAATCACATTATTTTTTTCTACTCACTATACTGTACTGTTAAACGTATTATTATTTTTTTTATTTAGTATAATATATCACTGATTTTCTCTAAACGTCCTCTATACATCTGATCTAAATCATGGCAACAACAAACTGGACAAATGAAATGACAGTAAATAACTTAATAAATCTTAATAAAATACAGGAAAAAAATCTTATGGCAGCCTTTTTTATATATTTTAAAAATTGTCATTATTATAACACCGCCAACTGACCTCAGTGTCCTCAGAGTTATGGCATGGTGTACTATGGTATGGTATGCATTTATTATGGCATATATCTCAAAATTTCTTATTCCATTATTTTTTTGTAAAATAGGCCACACCCTTCATATCTCATCAGCTACAGACAGCCATGGTGAATTCAAAAATCAACGTGTCTGACTCTGATCATTTTTTGACATTGGCACTCGAGACTACATTTATGGTTAATTTGGTACAGATCGGGCCAAAACCCTAGGAATAATTCCCAAATGTAGTTTATTTAATATCCTTGTTGAAATGCGTCTCTTAAAGCTTTAATTTTAAACGTAGAGCATGGCAATTTGTAGATCAATTCGACCTGTCTTTATATTAATCTGTCACATGAGCCCAATAGTTGCTTGATTACAAAAACACTGTAAGAAGCATTGTTATGTCAGATCTCCCATAAGCTATACAGGAATAAAAATATAGGCTATATCACAAGATGATGCACTGATGCCTCAATACAAAATGCATTCGTGCCTACAACATAATGTAGTCATATTTGCTTTAGCGTTACACACACATCTATTTTTCTGCAAGCCATATAAAAAGAGAGACATGGTATTTGCACTTTAAGTCTTTTAACGGCAGTCTTCTCGACAGTTAATAGCCTGAAATGGATTATTGTCCTAGGTAATCACACATAAATGGATATATGGACTCTGTGGAAGTCATGTTCAGGTCTCTTTGATGAAATCCGTGTTTTCCTCTAGTGTAGCACCACACCCCTTGGAATCCGTACTGTACTTCAAAGGCATGGCAACTCGCGTTGCATGAGTGTTACGTTAGAGCTGTGCATTTCAGTATAAAAGGGACTGAACTAGCAAGGATGAGCATATTGTTCTTCTTGGCTAAATCACCTTAAGATGGATCAATAGATCTAGATTTGATAATTATGTGTGATCAATACCGTTTTAAAATGTAATCCGAATGATTGAAAGTGCATTTCATTTATGCATCACCACCGTCATATGCACGCGAGCGGCATTGATTGAGGCAGGGTGGCCTATGATACACATATGCACTTTGGCCTAGTTTTAACAATCTATATTAACATCGTCAATCAATCATGACCTTAGTGCTAGTTGCTTTAAAAGCCAACAACAACCGGATTTGTTTTGACCTGGAATGCGTTACCGTTCACATTTATTTAGCATAAATTGCTTTGAAATTATTTGAATCGGTGTCAGATGGAGGGAGGCCGCCGTCACTACTGCAAGGAAAAGGAAATTAGCACTGCTGTTTGACAGGAAAAAGGGATGTTTCTGTATATGCGCTGGACTGTGTCAAAGTCATATGAGGTCAAGCTGCTGAACTCTTAGTATTATATTTTGTTCTTAAGGAGACACATTCATTTTATTATGGCGAAACCATCGGGTGTCTGTTGCAGCAACACTCGAGTCAAAAGTAATTAGTATGAAATGGGACAGCGTTTGATAGAGCATGAAAATCTAATGATGTGTTTACATACAGAGCAAGTTAGACACTTACGGTAACATGAAAAGCATAATTCAGCAAGACCATTTATGAAAAGTTTTATAATATTTTATAATGTATGTTTATTTATACGACAGTTAGTTGTGGTCTTTGAATCTGATTGGCTGAGAGGCGTATTCTGTCAATGGCGGAGGAGAAAACCAATGGTAATTTTTTAAATACCACTGTTATTGTGTCATGGAATGTAGTTTTACGAGTTTTTCAGGTGAGAATGTAGTTGTTTGAACCTCAAATCTGCGGTTTATTTGTAAAGATAGTGCCTATTTAAAGGGGTGATGAACTGAGAAATCAAATTTTCCTTGAGCTTTTGACATCTAAGAGGTCATCATATTATAAGAATATCCTGTAAGTTTTAGAACTGAAAACGTCCTTATTAGTCCAATAAAAGCTTTTATTGACACCAGGCTCAGCAAACGACTCGTTTTTCAAAGTTGGGAACTATGACGACAAAGAGGATTAAACACCACCCCCGCAGAAGAAGATCAATGCCTACTTCAACACGGCCGGTCTAGCCCCGCCCACCGATTCGCGCATTACACGAAACTCATTATAATATGCAAAACTGTTATCCACTCACAGCAGTGGGCATTTACTTCCAAGTCTTCAATGCAAGACGCCCATAAAAACCGAGCGTTTTTGAGCTAGGCTCAAAACTAGGGTAGAAAACAGCCTATTACCTATTCATTTTGATGTTTTTGAATGTAAAAACCAAGCAAAAGTCATAAGTTGACCTCAGACAACAATATAAAAAAAAGTAAAAAGCCAGTTCATGACCCCTTTAAAAATGTGCTCCTGTTCTCGGAGTTGTAAGGTCTTATCTTGGCAAGACCTTCTGACATTTGCCGGTGGCTTTCAATGCTGGGTAGATTACTTACAAATTGTAGTCCGTTACTGATTCCAAATTACATGACAATAATTGTAGTTAGTAACGTAATCCATTACATTACACATTTTAGGTAATATAAACTCACTACTTTTAGATTAATTTTGACCTGACTCTATCACATTGAATTGAATGGGATAATATTGTATTGATATAAAAATACAAAGAGTAAGAACATATATTTCATTCTTTATCAACGTCATAAAGTGCATTAAACATTACAGGGTACTGGGGTTCGTGAGTTTAATGAAAAGTTATGAATGAAATAAATCATAAAACCAAAGACATAGCAATACAATTGTAAGTGACTTTATGACGTAATGATTCATTTGTTTGTCGGGAGTTGATTTGATATGCAATGTTGCGATGTTGAGAAAAAACTTAATAGTGCAATGATTTCTGTAAATCCAGTCGTCAAATGCGTTGTGGCCTCTCAATTTTCCACAATAGCCATCTAGTGGTTGATCTGTGTGTATAATTTCACTGACTTTCTGAATGTATATACAGGTCCTTCTCAAAAAATTAGCATTGTGTGATAAAGTTCATTATTTTCCATAATGTAATAATAAAAATTAAACTTTCATATATTTTAGATTCATTGCACACCAACTGAAATATTTCAGGTCTTTTATTGTTTTAATAATGATGATTTTGGCATACAGCTCATGAAACCCCAAAATTCCTGTCTCAAAAAATTAGCATATCATGAAAAGGGTCTCTAAACAAGCTATTAACCTAATCATCTGAATCAACTAATTAACTCTAAACACCTGCAAAAGATTCCTGAGGCTTTTCAAAACTCCCTGCCTGTTTCATTACTCAAAACCGCAATCATGGGTAAGACTGCCGACCTGACTGCTGTCCAGAAGGCCATCATTGACACCCTCAAGCAAGAGGGTAAGACAGAAAGAAATTTCTGAACAAATAGGCTGTTCTCAGAGTGCTGTATCAAGGCACCTCAGTGGGAAGGAAAAAGTGTGGCAAAAAACGCTGCACAACGAGAAGAGGTGACCGGACCCTGAGGAAGATTGTGGAGAAGGACCGATTTCAGACCTTGGGGGACCTGCGGAAGCAGTGGACTGAGTCTGGAGTAGAAACATCCAGAGCCACCGTGCACAGGCGTGTGCAGGTAATGGGCTAAAGGTGCCGCATTCCCCAGGTCAAGCCACTTTTGAACCAGAAACAGCGGCAGAAGCGCCTGACCTGGGCTACAGAGAAGCAGCACTGGACTGTTGCTCAGTTTTGCATGTCATTCGGAAATCAAGGTGCCAGAGTCTGGAGGAAGACTGGGGAGAAGGAAATGCCAAAATGCCTGAAGTCCAGTGTCAAGTACCCACAGTCAGTGATGGTCTGGGGTGCCATGTCAGCTGCTGGTGTTGGTGCACTGTGTTTTATCAAGGGCAGGGTCAATGCAGCTAGCTATCAGGAGATTTCGGAGCACTTCATGCTTCCATCTGCTGAAAAGCTTTATGGAGATGAAGATTTCATTTTTCAGCACGACCTGGCACCTGCTCACAGTGCCAAAACCACTGATAAATGGTTTACTGACCATGGTATTACTGTGCTCAATTGGCCTGCCAACTCTCCTGACCTGAACCCCATAGAGAATCTGTGGGATATTGTGAAGAGAAAGTTGAGAGACGCAAGACCCAACACTCTGGATGAGCTTAAGGCCGCTATCGAAGCATCCTGGGCCTCCATAACACCTCAGCAGTGCCACAGGCTGATTGCCTCCATGCCACGCCGCATTGAAGCAGTCATTTCTGCAAAAGGATTCTCGACCAAATATTGACTATTGAGTGCATAACTGAATATAATTATTTGAAGGTTGACTTTTTTTTGTATTAAAAACACTTATTTTATTGGTCGCATGAAATATGCTAATTTTTTGAGACAGGAATTTTGGGTTTTCATGAGCTGTATGCCAAAATCATCCGTATTAAAACGATAAAAGACCAGAAATATTTCAGTTGGTGTGCAATGAATCTAAAATATATGAAAGTTTAATTTTTATCATTACATTATGGAAAATAATGAACTTTATCACAATATACCTGTAAATGATATGCTTTTTTAGAGAGAAAAATGTAAGAATTAGGGAGAATAAATAAATTATGAATGATTTACTGCCATTGTGCGAATAATATGTAAAAATGTAATCAATAAAAAATCACTGTAGTTTGATTACAAGTATTTTAAATTGTAATATAATCTAATTACAAGTAGCCTACTTAATTTTTGGAATCTGATTATGTAATCTAGATTACATGTAATCAGTTAATACCAGCCATGCTGGCTTTGATGTCTCGGTAGTGGTTAAACATGAGATATGATTCATTTTTGGGTATTTCTAATGGGCAATCTTTGGTCTCATGAAGAATCTGTTTTTTGTTCCCGGGCAAATAGTTTCGACTGACACCTGTCATGTGAAATCCCCTTAACCATTGAAAGGATGCTACAACAAAGATATCGGCGCACACAGACATGGCAAACTGATTTATTATTTTTATGAATTTATGACTTGTCCTTGAGAATGAAAGCTATACCAGATGCAGCCATGCAGATAATCAAACACTCTCTCTTTTCCTCTTAACTAAAGCGGCCCATTCCCTCGTGGCTACTTCTAAAGTGACGTTTTCTCATTAGTAACGGATTCTTGGACTCAATTTTCAAACTGTCAACTTGAGATTTGAATCCGTGGCGGAAGAATGTAGTTCCGCACACAAGAGTTTTTTAGTTTTTTTAGACACTTATTAGTTTCAATTCTGGCATTGAACTGTTATATAAAATAAATATCATACAAATAGTTGTGTGCTATGGCTATATATCCCATTTTTACATTTCAATTACCTTTGCCATCCTCTAACACTAACTTGAAGGTAATCTTTTAATAACACTAATAATTCAATTAGTCAACACTGTAAATAAATTGTAATCTTTAGCAGATATCCATTTTTCATACAGTACATTATAATATTGTGATGCCTACATGCAATTATAGCTTTTAAAATCATTAGTTTTTCATGTTTTATTTACATGATAAAAAAGAATTTTATCATGTATAGAATTTAAACGTCGACCATAACATGAACGTAATTATCAGGTTATCAGTATCCGCCATAATTTGAATATCAATGCATCCATGAATGAAATTATATCCAGGCGCATTATTTCTTTAAACTTTCTTTTGATCCCACAAGTCTAATTTGGTTGCATCCTTCTGATTCATGAAGTCTGACTGGTGAAAAGGCCTCTGGTACTCTGACTTGACACTAGAGGAAGGATGTGTGTTTTTGTGATGAAAGGGCACGATGGGAATTAAAATGCATGATTAATGGACAGAGAGCTTGATGGTAAAGGTTATTGCTCATTATGTGTATTGATTATGTTCTGCTGCTTTTTTTCAGCTGGGCGATTTAAAGATGTACTGAGCAATTTGTATCTTGATAAAATAAGTTTCCCATCTAAATTGGTCATGGCCTCTTTTTGAACATGCGATTGTGTATCTAGAATAATAAACTGGTCAATTTGCCAAGTTTGAAAGTATGAAATCGTGTTAGAAATTATAATTGGTCATGCTCTTTATAAAACTTTAAAAAATGTTTCCATATCATCAGAAAAAAAAAGAAAATACAAAGAACACCTGCTTTCTTCTGGTTGTATATCCCATATGTGAGGTTATAATTAGCTCTCCCTCGAAGTGTCACAATCTGGGATGCAAGTTTTTGCCTGCCAACTACATCTGATAAAATGTACGACACCAGTGACACCACACGCATGAGGACAAAACAAGAATTGGAAGAAGATGTAAATTCATGTTAGGTCTGGCTTTGATTTGATTATTCAAGAAACAAATTAGTAGAATTAGTTGACTAATTGACTAGTAGTCCAACAATCGACTACTCGGATATAGTGAGTAGTTGGTTTTATATAGACTTCTTTTTGCATTGAATTTTTAGCTGCTGTTGTGTCGCCATGAACATTGTATTTTTAAGATCTAGTCTCAAGTTAAAAATAGTCTAATAAAAACGCGTCTAAAGAAGACACCTTTGCGCTCCAGCTGTTTTTGAACGCAAGAACGCATCTTACTCAAACATACCCATATAAATGTGTCCGATCAGGGTGAAACCATAATTATGCAAAACAAGCCACCAACTAGTCGATTTTGAAACTCTCTTGTTTAGCAGATCTTTAGTATCAGGGTTCCTCACGTTTCTTACTGTGTTGGAATTAAAAGTAAAGCTCAAAGCAGCTTTGCTTTGCTTATTGCAAATTATATTTCATCCTTCTGGTGACCTTGTGCTTTAAATTATGAGCAATTCAAAAGCTGACAAAAGCTTTCTGAATGATAAAAGTGATGTTTGATTCATGTCGTGGTTTTATCCAAGATCAGGAGCTCCGAGAACTGTTGCGTTAATGCTTAGTCCTAGAATTACTAACGAATTCTGTGACGCCCCATCAATAATGTATTGATCGATTGAGACAAAGTACAGCGCTTTCAAGAACCAGCAACCAACTTGACTCTATACTCCTCTGAAGCTGGTATGAGGTAATATGATCGGGTAATTAATGTGAGTAATATCAGCTTACCTCTTCATATGTATTTTCACAGAGAGGGTGTAATTAAAATCATGCCTTCTGAATGTGTTTTTTTCTTTTTTTGTGCATTGACTTGGATCAAGGGCCTGCTGTTAAGGAGGTCATTATCAAATGGCTTTGGATTACATTAGGCCGTTATGTCTTGGGTAATTTAAAGTTCTTTTAACGTAAGGCTGTCCTCTAAAATGTAAATCGTGAAAAGGCAGGAGGTCGTTGTTTGACTGTTGTGGATGATTGGCTAATCTGGCTATACACATTTAAAGCTTAAACTAATACTCTTAAATAGGCCTGCAGGCATTAGCACTGGGACATTAGCAAGGTGCTAATGATGTTATGATGATCCTATAAAATGATGCCTTGTTTTAAAGGATATAGGGGATTAGACCAGGATAAAAATCAATAATTTATTTATAGTTATTGGTATGGTAATCCTAAAATGGACAATTCTGTCAGTCTCTTGCTATTTCACTAGTATATAGCTTCAGAACATCTAGTTCATGAGGGAGAAGAATAATTTTATGGTGCTTTTTTGTCCTTTATGGAGCTTGAAAGTCACTGGTCACAGTTTAATTTTATATGGAAAAGATCAACTTGGACATTGTGCAAAATACCTCCTTTTGTGTTTCATAGAAAAAGAAAAAGAAAGGTCAATTATGATAAATTTTTGTGTGTGAATTAAATCCAAAAAAAAAAACTACCAAATACTCAAGAAGAGAATTCCAAAATTCCCGCTTAAGTATTCCATGGGATCCTGATGCTCTTTGGCACACTGGAAAAAATCGTAGTGGTAGACCAATAGACCAGTGGTAGACCAGGTGGCAGCCAAACTGACCATTTTAAAATGGTTTCTGTGGGGTGACTGATGTTTTGTGTAGCCGATTTCTGAGGCTCTTGATTAGAATCTTTATTGCATATGGTTCATTAGGCTAATTGAATGAAATTTATTCACTTCACTTATGGAATTGATTCCGAGTAATTAGTTCAAATCCTAATATGCTGCGGTCGATTTGCTTGGTTTACTATCAGTTTAGTTTGATGTGTTTTGGTTTGGTAAATTAATGTTTTCTACTGTATTGACAGCTCTTACTAAATACTTCATAAACAGTTCTGAATTGAGCCGGACTGATCTGATAAAGCGTTGTGTTTTCTGCATAGTAAACCTAGTCATTGTAAATACAATAGATGGAGGGATAGAGTTTCTTACAAGTTAGACTAACCGGGTAATGGACGCCCAATTTAATGGTATTCTTTGTAACAGCTGGTAATTTCCCTTTAACACCATTCAAGAGCTCTAAACGATAAGCTGACTTGTAACTACTGACTCTCCCTTTCCCTCTGCAAATCACTTAGCAAGTGTTTTCCCTCTTTCTGTTGTTGGAGTTGTTTCATCTCCAAGAATAACAGGCCTGCTTGGAATTCCTCAGGAAATGTTTAGCCGATGGACCAGGAGACAAAAGGGTTCATGGCTCATCGTCAGTGGAGAGAATAAGTGTGGATTTTGTCCTGAAATGAGCGTGAACATGTGGGTGTTTTTATGGCTGTACTGTTTTAGTTAAACCTTTGGGTTCTCTATCCCACTGGTATGCTAGGTTACTTCATCCCAGCATAGATTGTTGATTACTTGTCTGATAATCCACAGGGTACCTTTTATAACAGAAACCTTGGGGACAATTTCTCTTTTTCCGTTTACTCAGCCTCATTTTGTTAAAAAAAAACATATGTTGTATATGACTTACTTTATTCTTTGGGGGGGAAGAATTGTACATACAATGAAAGTCATGGGGTTCAATGTTGTTTTGGACCAATTGACTGACAAAAACACTTGAAACATTCTGCAAAATATCATCTGTTATGTTTCACAGAAGAAAGAAAATCATTCAAAAATGCCATAAAAAAATCAAAATTGACCTAACAACTTTTCTGGTGACATAATCCAGAACTTGTGGGTGTTAATATTATTCAGTAATATCATAGCCTAAATTTTCCTACCTTACTTTCTTTCCCAGTGCATATTCAGCATCACTCTATAACATCAAGTTATATGCATTGTGGATCATGTTTTCTTTAACACCAAAAGATCATTCATGAGCTCCGTCAATTATTTTAATTGCAAGGAAGGATCAGTGTTGACAATGATTCAAGCTGTTAAAATTAGCTGTTACATTCACAGGCCAGTAGATAACAGGAAGAAATGTAGTGCTGTATCTTTTGTTCCGTGAGGCTGTTTAGGCTGAATAGAGGAACTTTAATCGGGCTTGTCCATGTGAGTCGTCCTCATTGAACGTTTCCTCGTCTGGCCGGATCCTGCTTGTAAAGGTCTTGATGTGGATTGTGTTATTGTCAGGTCTGGTACTCTGTGGATTTGTAGTGTACAGCAGTGGAGGACAATGTGGTGTTGTTTGTATAGGTCTGTTTTGCATGCTTGCGTCAAGAGCAATCAATGAAAATTGTTCCATTGAATAAATAATGGCTGAAAGCAGGGACGTCAGCATATTCACAGCGCTATACTCTAAAACCATTAGCGGTAGTTGCGTGCCAGCTCTCATCAAAGTCAAGATGACAAAATCTTTCCCATGAGTCCTTTTGTGAACCACACCTCCACTCGTTTTGCCTTTCTTTCCCAGTGTTTTTCCAGAAGAGCTAAACTCGGCCGAAGTGTACAGCACTGGGGGGTGGGAGGTGCGGTTCTATGGGTCTCATTGTTGGAATGATTCTCTCCCCCTCATTCACGTTTTCCAGCTCTCCACTCATTTCCTCTCACCTCTCCTCACAGTCGGAGAGCACTCCGAGGGGGCTCGTCTGGGATCGGAAGTAAGCAAAAATAAAGGGAAGACCAACAGAGTGTGTCCGAATGTTCGGGCGGTGCTCTGTGATTATACAGGACTCTATCTATGTAGATGTGTTGTGGTTCTGTTGCTGGGTTACTGCTCAGGGAGTATGGGGTGATGGGAAACAGGTCAGGCAAGGAAGTCACTGTTTGATCAACTTTGGAAGGTTTGTACAGTTGCCAGGGGTTTTACCCTTAGAGAATTATTGTTAGAAGATTGTTGCTGTTGATGGTTGACAGATGTTGATTATGTTAAGAATCAAGGTGAATATGATTGCTATGAACATGTTGGTGAAGATGAAAGATAATTCCTCTTCTATAGGATGCAATTACTCATCTTACGCTTCTTGCTGAAGACTCATGTAGTCTTTAAGGTAGAAATCAGCTCTGTAACTGGTAAGACCTTAGTAACCAGGTCTTTTACATTTTCTAAAGAAATTAAAATCCATAACATGATTCTGGGTCAGGCATCTTCACCCCTGCTCCTCGATATCCAGGCTGCATTCCACTCCAAATTTGTAAGCCCTTCACTCGCTACCTTCCCTCCGTCTTGTGGACTCGGATGTGCGTTATTGCTTACGTTGCACGAGGGATCACTACTGGCGGAACTCGTGTATAAGGTTTAAATGGAACACAGTAAGCCCTTGATCACTTGCAAATTCACCATGGAGCTGATTTATTATTTAAACCTTTTTTTTTACATGTAAATTTGTTTTATGCACCGTTTCATATGCATATACGTTGTTGGAGAAAATATATAAAATCCTATAGGTAAATGAGCTGTTACACAAAATTACACAATCGAAAAGAAAATAATTAAAATATTATACACTTTTATGCGATTAATTCTCAAAATAATTAATATATCATACACTACAGTTAAGCGCAATCTGCTGTTTAATTCAAAATCAAGTTGAATTGTTGGATATAGAGCTGCTTGAAGTTAGCCTGGTTTAAATCAGACCATTCTCAGTTGTAACTGAGTTATGGTCTGGCAAAGCGTCATAGACAAATCATTTCCAGAGGCGCGTCACCAACGGACGTCGCGGATAGACCTAAAACCAATCAGAGCGATGAAGGAGATGACGTATGCAGAGCGGAGGAGAAACATCTCCGAGTGTTGTTCTTTGCTCGGTTTTTAACAAAAAGGAAACGTTCAAATCGCTTAAAACAGACGCGATAGCTGATTCGAACGAGTGATGTTCGATGGCGGCATCCATCTTTGTAATGTAGGCTACAAAATCCCAGCGCTGTCGTCATCATGTAAAGCCCGCCCCAACATTTCTGATTGGTGCCGCGATTTCGACGGATTGGAAATGGGTTTGAATGAGCTCTTTGCCAGATTAACTTTCAGAGCAAATCTAAATTTGCCGGAAGTTGTCAGGGTTTTCCCAGGCTAGCTTGAAGTGCTCCCTCTGTCAAAATCGAGGGGACGAGGGCCTATCCAAATAAACTTCTCTTGCCCGCTTGACAAAGTGGAACTCACTTCAAAATGGTGGGGAAGTGCTTAGGGAAGTTCGTGAGTGTATGTCTAAAAGCAAAGTGGAACGCACCCCCACTGTCCTGCAGAGTTTAGTAGTCCCGTCCCAATTGCAGACCATTGGTTGAGCCATTGATTGAGTTGACACATCAGACCGCTTAAACAAACATTAGTAATAGAACCTCAGAGACAGTGTTTACACTCTTCGGGAATATAGTAGTTATAGTTGGATATGATTGGTTTAAATTGGTTTATTTATTGTTTCATTTTATATTGCTTTCTAGGTTTCATATTCCCAGATGTAGCTTTTCTTATGCAATAAAGATTAATAAAGCTGAAAAGATACAGTCTGCCAGATGTTTTTCTTTTTCTTTTCATTTCTAGTGTGTCACAAAATGTCAATTTATTGAACTTCACACTGAGGTGAATTTATTCAGTGATATTGCATTGAGTCAAGGAGGCATACTGTTTTATTCCTGACCTTGTTGTTCCCTGGAGAAGGACAGCAATTACAAATATTGGCCCTTGTGAACTCTTTTGACCCATGGGTCAATTCCTTGTGCAGCCTTTTTTTATCTTAGCCCAGGGGTCAGGGGATGCATGCGGGTAGGATAGACTCAACGTTAAGATACAAGCTCTTGGGGTTTATTGATGGGTTTTTAGGGCACGGCTTGTAAGATTGCTTGTGTATTGAGGAGACTCCGGTAAACTGCTTAGAGAAAAAGCGTTTACATGTCGTTCTTTCATTAATTTTCTGTGGGAGGTCATGAGATACTGTCTCACACGCACTGGGGCATTGTGGATAAGGGCAGTGGTTGATACCCTCAGGCTATTGTTCACACAGTGTGGAAATGAACTCTGGGAAATTGAAACTTCGAACTGAGTCGATGAATCTGTGAAGCCTCTGTTCTTCATCCAGTTTACACCGATTAAAGGAGTCTGTAAGACTGTATCACACATTTTTGCATTTTGAAATGATTGATTGGTTAGCAATAGTGCTCACTGTTTTAACTACGGTAACCTGCTGAAAAAATAAACCATGCTTGCTTAAACCAGCCTAAACTTTAAAAACAGAAAATCAGTTTAGGCTGGCTTAAGATTTGTGTGTGTTTTCATCAGAATTGGGAAATATATGTAGTATACAGGTAGTTCTTATAAACATAAAAAAGAACCGTTTGCATTGGCCTGTATTCTAAACTATAAATATTGAGATAAAAATCTCTGAAAAGATTTTAGTGACACACTGCCTCTTTAGCAAGTGATATCGGTCAATCCAAAATTGGAAAACCGCGAGATAACTGATTTTGAGAACCTTTATTTTTGTAATTCTGTTTGGTACCACTAGTTGCACAGAAATTACACAGTGCAGCTTTAAGTGACCCAGAAACTACATAGCAAATCCTTTCTGTATCAACCCGCATCTCTCGGCTCCTTCTGTTCTCTCCAGCTAAGAGAGAGCGTGCCCACTGTACAGTGTCACCATGACTCCAGTCCATTAAGAGAATTAGCATGGGGCTCTCCCGGGGCCATGCTGGATGGGATTGCCCCACCAATCTGCACACAGACAGCCCCACTTGGCAGCCCGTCCCCTCTGGAGTCGTAGGTTAATGACAGGGCTGCTTAAAAGATTTCTCACTGCACAGCTCATTCAGAATGAAGCGGAGAGAAGAAAAGGCACGATAGATCGATCCGGTGCCGATGGGTGTCTGTCTGTTCTTCCTGCATAGGCATTGATTCAATACTGACGATTTTTAATCAGCATTTGCGGGAAATGAATGGCCGCCCCCCTGGTTGCATTTATTCTCATTGGTTTATTCTCATAGCTATACAGTGATTGTTCAAACTGAATTATGATTACACCTCGTGTGTACGAAAGGATGCAATGGAATAAGAATGCACTCTTGTTACTGGTAAGCACAATTAAAGATCTTTTTTTAGAGAATCACATGCATTTATCACCTGCCTGTAAGATGTCCTTGTCCAGTGTCTAGAAGACAACTGAAGATGTCATGCCTGTTCTATGTTTACTGTTGGGAATACTGCTAAGCTCTTCTGTGACAAGTTGCTGATCCAGCAACAACAGCTGCAACCTCTCTTCCTCTGCCTCTCTTGTTCTGCTCACTGTACTCTGCTTGCCTACTTCCTTTCCATTCCTATCTTGGAATGGTTCACATCTTTTCCCTTTGGAAAATGGTTTTCCTTTCCCTTTTCCATCCCATCCTATCCTATCCTATCCTTTTGCATCCCTTCCTATTTCTTTGCCTATCCTATCCTTTATATCTTTCTGGATCCCTTTTTCCATTCCATCCCATCCTATCCTATCCTTTTGCATCCCTTCCTATTTCTTTGCCTATCCTATACTTTCGCATCCCTTTTTCTTTGCACGTCCTATACTATGTTTTTGCATCCATTCATATTTCTTTGCCTATTCCTATCCTTCACATCTCTTTTTCTTTGCCTATCCTATCCTTTCATATCTTTCCGGATCCCTTTTTCCTTGCCTTGCCTTGCCTTGCCTTGCCTTGCCCTTCCTATCTTTTTGCATCCATTCCTATTTCTTTGCCTATCCTATCCTTTATATCTTTCCGGATCCCTTTTTCCATTCCATCCCATCCTATCCTATCCTTTTGCATCCCTTCCTAATTTTCTTTGCCTATCCTATACTTTCGCATCCCTTTTTCTTTGCACGTCCTATACTATGTTTTTGCATCCATTCATATTTCTTTGCCTATTCCTATCCTTCACATCTCTTTTTCTTTGCCTATCCTATCCTTTCATATCTTTCCGGATCCCTTTTTCCTTGCCTTGCCTTGCCTTTCCTATCCTATCCTATTCCAATTCCGATTCTGATTCCAATTCTGGGAGTCACGATCCGATTCCAAAACGATTCTTGATCTACTTTTTTTTAATCTTTCTTAATAAAACTTAAAATATTTTTATATTTAATTACACATCTAATAATTAGTACTTTTGAAAATAATTACACATTAAAAAATGTAATTAAAACAATTGCATGTTAGGTATTTTAAATACTGTATAAACTAATATAGCTTCAAAACATAAAAGCTAGTAAATAATAACAACATGACATCATGACTTTGCGTAAACATACACGCCACTTTCAAGTCAAGTGGCGTGTTATCTATACGCATTTTGAGCTATCCGCGTGTATGTCCACGCCGAAACGAACCGTCATCTTTTGCGTGTATGTCTACGCCGTTAAACGTCCGAGTGATTCCGCGTGTATGTGTACGCCGTTAAATGTCCGAGCGAAACGAAGCAAAATTCATATCTACATCTGTGGAGCATTATTGTTTTTCCTAGAATGGTGGGGGAAGACTCATAAATAGTATTAACCCCAGTGACATGTAGGTTTAGGGAAGGGGTTGGGGTAGGTCATATATTTATATTAGGGCTGTCAAATGATTAATCACGATTAATCACATCCAAAATAAAAGTTTTTTTTACATAATATATGTGGGTGCACTGTGTATAATTATTTTGTATATATATAAATAAACACACATCCATGTATATTTAAGAAAAAAATATTATTTATATATAAAATATTTATATTTATATATAATATAAATTATATATAAATCTATATACAGTATATACATGAAAATATTTCTTAAATATATACAAGCATGTGTGTGTATATATATAAAATAATTATACACACAGTGCACCCACATATATTATGTAAAAAAAACTTTTATTTTGGATGTGATTAATCACGATTAATCATTTGACAGCCCTAATTTATATATATACAGTAATGCAACGTTAAGTCAACGGCGTTGATAAAGACGCTGAAAAGCGATTATGCGTGTTGATAGCACGCCAAAAATGGAAATACGAATTGGCGTGTCATACATGCGCCATTTCATGAGATCAGTCTGATAATAAAGAGGAACAAAACATTACAATCAATAAACGAGAAAAGCGCTATATAAATGTAATGAATTATTATTATTATTAAACAAAGAGCGCTTTCAGTATTTAAGAGTAGGCTATCTGAGCATTTTCCCTTCAAGAGCTGTGAGTGGTGTTTCTCTTTTTCTCAGCTTTACTGTTGTTGGATTATGACTGATGACATCATTGGCAGTGGGAGATCTAATAAGCTGCATTCACACTAATGCACAGATCTCTTTTGAAATGTAAGATGTGTTTTGTCCTGCCTGTTTAATCCCTAAAGACGTGTTTACATTCATTTCGTGTCATAAAACCATTTTGAGATGCAAGTACATTTCACCACTTATACGGAGCTTAACTGGTCGCCTGAACAATTAGTTGACTAATCAGTCTTTAGGAAGCTCTATATAATTGGTTGGTATTAGGTTTCAAGATTCGAGATTTTAGAGATTTGGATTGATTTGAGATTCACCTGATCGAACACATTTCCATAGGGGTTGTTGGAGTAGTAGATGGAGCGCAAGAGAACATCATGCAAATCCTTTTTAATGGGGAATAATTAAAAAGTGCAACTTTTCATAAATTACATTTCAAAAATGTACATTTACATTTAGCTGACAATTGCAACACATCACTATATCCTCTGTGTTGTCAGCACCTCGCTCTCAGACTTGAATGGGATGTGTGCAAACACAGCATGCTTTCACCTGAGGGATACAAATAGCTTGGAGAGAGAGCAAAAGAGAAAGGACTTGTATTGTGTTAGCATAATGCATTTTCATTGACCTTGTCATAAGGTCATAATTAGGTTTTGTTCCCACTGCAGATAGTAGTGAAATGGACTCTGCACTCAGCTTTTATATCAGAGAAACTTGCAGTGGCTTGCTTCACGAGCTCTTTGGTCGGGCTGTTTATAGTGAGTGTGTGTGTTCGGATGTGTCTGCAGTGTGGACAATCTCACTGCAGGGCCTGTTTAATTCTGCACATGAGCTTTTTCATTACTCTCTACTTTAACTGTCCGTTCTAATCGCCAGAGCAATTAGCAGCCCGATATGGTGCATATGAGAGGGTGGAAGAAAAGATAATGTCAGGATCTCAGAGGATTCTTGCCTCCACAGTGTACTTATGATTATTTTGTCCTCTAAAATATAAAGACATCATGCCTGGGAACGAGAATAGCTGAAGACAGCTGCTCAGTTCTCCAGGTGACTATGTACAGAGCTGTTTGCCTGTTGTGTATTTGTGCCCTTAATGAAGAACAGGGTGGAGGACATGATATATCAGGGCAGAGGGACGACCAAAGAGAAGTGATGAGTGAGTCGCCTTTGAGGTGCTTTTGTATCAGGTAGAAAAGCCACTGTATCGTATTACAGCATACCCAATACTGTGTCCTGTGTCCATGTTCCTATGTTGGTTATTACTGGCTTGCACATGTTTCACTGCATTACCAGGGCTTGTGTTTATCTGTAAATGGTTGCTATTATTTGACATTAAACATGCACAGGTATGAATGATACCCTCAGGCCAACCTGACTCCATAAAATTATGTCCAAGAAGTTCGATGATTGACCTCATGTTGTTCTGTTTTTCCATTCAGTTGCCTGTTTGAAACAAAATCTCAATTGTGTTTTCCCTCACAAACTCAGTCTGAATTTTAATTACCAACGGAGATTTAAGGAGAGTAAGTAAATCTGTGCTATCATCCCCCTTCATCTCCAAGCCAGGAAGCTCCATGGAATTCAAGAAGTTCACAGGGGCGCAAACAAACAAATAGGCTGAATCCCAATTTGCATAATATATAGTATGCAAGATTAGGATTAGCACATCCCAAAACACGTTTAAAAAGGTCAGTGCTGGGATGATGTACTGGATTTTCAATCCAAACACAAGATGTTTGTTCGCGACTGTTCTGTTTTGGGGTATTAAGACAGATTTCTCTCAACACAGGCATTTTGGCTCACTTCTATGTAAAAAAAAGTACATATATTGCTGTCTGAATACTTAAAGTATTTAGTATAGCACTTCAGCTATAACCTTGTCTTGTTAGCTTGACACAGTTGGGCTTCATTTGGAACCAATACACCATTTTATTTTTCCCTCTGCCGCTTTACATATATCTTGCTGTTTCTCATCCTTGTGTTTAATATATAATACTCTGCTTATTAAAGTGTGCTGTATTCATGTGCTGCCTCATTATATGGAATACGAACAGAATGTTGGCCCCTTGAGAGCTATGCTCATGAATGCTGGCTAAAGGGTGTCTTTTATGTATGGTAGAGGAGCACAAGGTGCTATGATTCACTGTGGCCAATGAGTGTGTTAATATCAGTGGCAGATAAATGTGCGCTGTATGGTCACAATAGGACATAAGTGCTAACATGTACCAAAGATGCAGCTAAAATGAGCAGAAATCCTGTTCAGAATGTAATGGGTGGAGAGAGATGTGGTGTAGACGGTCTTGTCTTGCAGACAAAGGGATGGGTCACGTGCTCAAAGGTTCATATAATGCAATAATGCATGAGAGAGATAGGAAATTTAGACAGGTGGGGCTTGCCGTTTGTAATGGAGTTGCATGAGCTTAGACATGATTCAGTCATTATCCCGCTCCACCTGCATCCACCCCTCCAACTTAAAGTTGTGGAAGACAAAGGGATGATGGTGAATGGATGGCAGAAGACCTGTTTTAAGGTGTGAGATAAACAGCTATTGGTATTGCGATTAGATGGAATCTTGAATACGCCCCTTTCGATTTTTGCACAGGTCTGGTTAGTCTCAGCACACCCGCAGACCATTCTCTTTCCGTCTGATGATAATAATAGACAAAAATAGCAAGAGCTTTCCATAATTTACAAGCTCAAATCTGATTGGCTGAATATACACCGTTTCTTGTGTACAGTATGTGTTTGTAACAGTTTGCTGCTTAACAGTTAATTTATTATCATCAGTCTTTTTTTATATATGTAATTGTGCATTCTTATATTTTTAGATGGTCTTGTCATCTAACACTCACTTAAAGTTAATCTTAAAACTAACAATTTAACATCACTGTAAAATTTAATCTTTTTGCAAATGTAAAAAAAAAAAAAAAAATCCATCTTCATACTGTACATGTGTTGTGGTGCCTTTAAAATTATTTGCAGAATTTAAAGCTGCAGTCCGTAGCTTTTTTGGGGTTAAAAATGATCCAAAATACATATTTGAGAAAATACATAACCAGCCAGTGTTCAAAATAGTGTTGTCACGATACTAGAATTTCTAACTTCGATACGATACCTTGAAAAATATCGATATTCGATACCATTTTCGATACCACGGAGAAAAAACTGCCACAATATTAAGGGGGTATTTTTTTAATTTAAAGCTAAATATAACAAGTCTAGAACATGACAATGAGGTATATTTTACATGAACAAAAATGTCCTGAGTTCTATTTGTTTATATTTTTAATTGGACCAGAGCTAACATGATGTATTTTTATTACCTACTGTTATCAAAGATTAAAATATACTGTAACAAAAAAGCACTTAGTATCAAATTGGAGGATAGAGACTCAGTAATGTATAATAATAAGATTAAACATTCAATTTTCAGTTAAAGGCATGTCATTATTGATTACAGAGATGCCATTGTCTAGCTGTTTAGTTTAATAATATCTGTGTAATCAAATTGATGATAATCGCTAATAAAGGAAAATTGCAGAATTAAATAATAATTTTTGAATAAAGTTAAATTACCAGTTAATTTACATTTGACCACAGTTACAATATTTACTTGTCTAAGATTCCTCAGTCAGATTGTTAACTTTAAGAATTAAAACGAGACAACACAGACTCTTATCAACAACAATATTAGGCCATCTTGGTTAATGTTTCAGAAAAGTTCAAATGAGAAGTTACAGTGTTTCCTTGAGGATTTTTTTTTAGCAGTGGGGGCAGGTCTGTCCAAACAACAAACACCCCTGATGCTGAGCATATGCTGCTAAATAGTAGCCTACCCCTGGAGCCTGTTCCTTAAGTCTGCTTTCACCTATACAATAATTTTAAAAAATGAGTGATGTGAGGGATTATTGATAGTCAAACAATCTGTTGGGTGCCCGCAGCTCGCTCGCGTGTCCGCGCTATTCTCCGACATGCCCGCTCGCGTGTCCGCGCTATTCTCCGACATGCCCGTTTCTCGTGTGTAGCTCGTGTCCGCGCTATTCTCCGACATGCCCGTTTCTGGTGTGTAGCTCGTGTCCGCGCTATTCTCCGACATGCCCGTTTCTGGTGTGTAGCTCGTGTCCGCGCTATTCTCCGACATGCCCGTTTCTGGTGTGTAGCTCGTGTCCGCGCTATTCTCCGACATGCCCGTTTCTGGTGTGTAGCTCGTGTCCGCGCTATTCTCCGACATGCCCGCTCGCGGTGTGTAGCGCGTGTCCACGCTATTCTCCGACTCCGACATGCCCGCTCGCGGTGTGTTTTTTGCGCGTGTCCGCGCTATTCTCCGACATGCCCGCTCGCGGTGTGTTTTTTTGCGCGTGTCCGCGCTATTCTCCGACATGCCCGCTCGCGGTGTTCTTTATCAATCAACCAAAGCCGGTCGCGGGGGCGCCGCCCTCGCCATCTTTCCATTCACTTCATTTTGCTATTTAACCAGAGCGAATGAGACGAGTGCGTCACGTGTGGTGTTTGTCAACGCGCCCTTTGAGAGAAGTGAAAGTGACTGCTCGGCTAGTATCGATACTTCGGGAAATTAGTATTGGTACCGTTCAGATATTTCAGTATCGATATTTATCGAAATATCGATATTTTTGACAACACTAGTTCAAAACTATCTGCTTGCCGTAGCTCGATTCAAAGCGGTAAGCTTGTAATAATGTTTTTAATTCCAGTGGTACTGGTGGATTTCCGCGGGAGATTCGAGCATGTCTTTGCGTCATTACGTCACATCTGTACACACACATCTGTACACATAAAGAAGGAGTCTCGGCTAGTAGGCAATATTGCGTGTGAGGATGTTGGAGGTGGAGATTTAGCCTTTTCTCACAGCACTTGATATAATTAAACGTATCAATTTGATGGCGGATCCAGAAAGGTTCAAACGACAATCACCAGTGAAAATGCAAAAGACTTCGTTCGGACTTCGGAGTGGCTACAGGAAAAAAGAGACTGCAACCGGACCCATGCGAAAACAAGGATACATATTGGAAGGACTTACATGTAGTCACGCAATGCTGACATTGTTAACATTAACAATTTGAGAACAAAGTATAATTTGCACGGTTTTGCGAGATATGATAACTTATAAGCGATTGTTAGATTTAATCAGCGCGATTTACTGCAATGTCAGAACCAGAACAAAAGTGGACGTTTCTTACTAGTTCAGATGACATTTTCTGGTAAAAAAATTCTTATGTTGGTCATACTTCCAAAAAGAATAATCTGTGATTCTGAATGCCAGTATCCACACCGGCGCGGTGACTAACAGCCTCACACTCTCCTCAAACACTGTGTTCATCCGCGCGGTGCCGTGTCGAGGGTGTTGAAGTACAACTCACGTAAAGTTGATAATTCCGCGAATGACTGCAATTGCAGATTTCGAACAGAGATGCCGACAAAGAGGAAAAACTGCGGACTGCAGCTTTAAAATTATTTTTAGTTTTTATTTGTTAAAGGGGTGGTTGATTATTTCACTTTTTTTTTTTTTACTTTAGTTAGTGTGAAATGTTGCTGTTTGAGCATAAACAACATCTGCAAATTTACAATGCTCAAAGTTCAAAGCAAAGGAAGATATTTGCTTTTAAAGAAAAGGACTACAACAAAAGGCTGGTAGGGACTACACGACATTCTTCCAGGGTTAGTGACATCACTAACCCCAAAATATACTGTCACAGAGACATCCAGAGTTCTTCAAAATAACACATGGAGGACGTTGAATGCCATTTTTATATTTATTTACGTTCTCCCAAGCCAGTAAAGTGCAAGGTGCTCACAGGTGCCACAGCATTGAAAAATTAACAAAAGAAAAGAAAACAAAAACAACTTCAATATACCAAAACAATAACCTTGCATCAGGTCTAATACTTCAATCAGAGTACTCAGTTGATACAGCATTCACTACCACCAGTCTTAACTCTCCTGATCACTTCATTATGTGAGAATTTATACCCCTGGGTACAACCATTTCTCAACAATAAATCACATGGGGAAGTAATAAAGACCATGAACATGTAATAAATATCAAGTAAAAATATTAGGTGATCAAGTAACTTCATTTCCTTCACCACACATATTTAAATAACAGTAGAAACATCAATAAGTAAACTTCAGCAATAATTAGAGGAAGTACACATTAACATCAACCAATTCCCCTTCCTTTCCCACCATACTTGGTATATCCCAATTCCCATGATGCAACACAGCACAGGTATAAAAAGCATGAGGAAAGTCCATTCCAGTCTTTTACCCAAATCAAGATGGCCACCACCATGTATGCTGATCCAGGTGACAATCAACAGTCTGTAGCAAACTTTAAATGTCCTCTGGGTTAGTGCTCAGGTGGCCAGTCTGAGACACAACAGTATAGTTGTAGATATATTTGGGTGGTTAATCCATCTCTCATGTCGCTGGTACACTAAGGTAAATAAAGAGTCTTTTAAAAACCAAGTATGTGTTCATGTGTTTTGTGGAAGGGCTAACAAGGGGTCACAAAGAACTGAGGGTAGCTCTGTGACACTTCTCCCTCCTTCTGCAGACGACCCCTGTCGTCCCAAGTGTCAAAGCTTTGCCCCTCCAAGAACCAGGGTCGAAGAACCCACTTTAGCATTTACCTCCTCTGGGATTCGAGACAAAAAGTCAGCCACCTTGTTCCTAGCTCCCGGACAGTATTTCACAGTGAACTGGTAGGGCTGGAGAGAAAGAGACCATCTCGTAATCCGGGCATTAGAGTCTTTCATGCGCTCCAACCATTGCAGAGCTCGATGGTCGGTTTCTAACACAAAGGGTCTCCCCAACAGGTAGTATCGAAGTGAATCCGTGGCCCATTTAATGGCCCAGCACTCCTGTTCCACTGTCGAATAGCGTGTTTCTCGAGGGAAAAGTTTTCGACTCAAGAATGCCACTGGCCTGCGATCTCCATCCACTTCCTGCAGTAACACCGCCCCCAGTCCGACTCCAGAGGCATCCGTCTGCAGGATGAATGGTTTCTGGAAATCTGGGCTAAGCAGAACAGAGTCTCCACATACTGCTTCTCGTAAGTCCCGGAAAGCTCGCTCACCCTGCTCCGTCCAGACCACCTTGTTGGGCGCTGTGGATCTAGTGAGATCTGTAAGCACAGAGGCCCTGGCAGAAAAGTTAGGTATAAACCTGCGATACCATCCCAACAAGCCCAGGAAAGATCTCACCTGTTTCTTAGTTGCGGGGGGTTGGTACCTTCGGATAGCCTCTATCTTCTCCTGCTGCGGCCGAATGACTCCTCCTCCAATCACAAATCCCAAGTAGCTGATCTCTCTCTTAGCTAATATACACTTCTTAGGGTTAATGGTAAGCCCGGCTGCCTTAATCCTCCCCAGGACTTGCCGCAGATGTTGACAGTGTTCTTCCCAGGTTTCACTGAAGATGACCACATCATCCAGATATGCTGCAGCAAACTCCCTGGTACCTTGCAGGATCTGGTCCATTAAACGTTGGAAAGTCGCTGGCGCCCCCTGCAGGCCAAATGGCATAACCCTGAAATGGAATAACCCAAATGGGGTTTTAAAAGCTGTCAGTTCCTTGGCTCTGGCAGTTAAAGGGACCTGCCAGTACCCCTTGCATAAGTCCACAGTGGATAGGTATTTGGCTCTGCCCAGTCTTTCCACCAACTCATCAATTCTTGGCATTGGATAAGGGTCTACCTTGGACAGGCTGTTCAACTGTCTGAAGTCAATGCAAAATCTAAGGGTTCCATCCTTTTTGGGGACTAGAACAATGGGGCTACACCACTCACTACGGGATGGTTCAATCACACCCATGGAGAGCATAATATCTAGTTCATCTTTAAGCACTGTCACCAGGCGTTCAGGGATCCGATAACTCTTCTGACGGGCGGGAGTTGCCTCCTTAAGGATGACATCATGTAGTACCAGGTTAGTACACCCAGGCTTCTCCTGAAACAGCCGGGGATCCACCAGCTGCTTTACCTGGTCTCTTTGAGATTGCTCTAGATGGGCTATATCCACAGCTTGTTGGGTGGAGCTGGTTGGAAAGTACTGCTCTGTTGGTTCCTCTTCCTCCCCAACCACACGAACGAAAAGTTGCACAGCCCCGGTCTCCTTCCTGTGGTGGAATTCCTTCAACAAATTAATATGGAAGTTTTGCTTTTTCTTACCCCGCTCTGGCATTGATATCTCGTAGGTGACTCTACCCGTTTTCCGCAAAACCTCGTAGGGTCCATGCCACTTAGCTAGCAACTTGTTCTCACTGGTGGGTAGCAGTAGCAGCACTTTTTGGCCAGGCTCAAACGATCTCTCCCTTGCCCTCTTATCATACCAAACTTTCTGAGTTTGCTGAGCTCTTCTTATGTTCTCCTGGGCCAATGATGTCATTTCTTCCAGACGCTCCCTCATTTGGACCACGTACTGGACCACACTGCACATACCATCCTTGGGTCCCTCCCACTGCTCTTTGAGCAGGTCCAACGGTCCTCTCACCTGCCGGCCGTATAACAGTTCAAATGGGGAGAAACCCGTGGACGCTTGCGGCACCTCTCTGTAAGCAAACAACAGATAAGGTAACCATTGGTCCCAGTCCGACCCTGACTTGGAAACAAACTTGCGCAGCATGCTTTTGAGGGTTTGGTTGAACCGTTCAACCAAGCCGTCAGTCTGGGGGTGGTATGGTGTGGTCTTAATGGCCCTTATTCCCAACAGTTGATACACCTGTCTCAACAGCAAGGACATAAAATTAGTACCCTGATCTGTTAGGATTTCGCAAGGAATCCCCACTCTGGAAAACAGCTGCACAAGACAGTTCGCTACTTGTCTAGCTTTGATGTTTCTAAGGGGAAAAGCTTCTGGGTATTTGGTGGAATAATCACAGATTACTAGAATATACCGATTTCCATTCTTACTTCTTTCCAGGGGCCCCACTATATCCATTCCCAGACGACTAAAGGGTGTGTCAATGACCGGCAATGGTAACAAATGTGCAGGTGCAACTCTCCTTCCTGATGTCATTTGACACTCTGTACAAGTACGAATAAACTCTGTTATATCCGTATACATTTTGGGCCAACTGAACCGACTTGAAACCCTTGCTAACGTCTTCTGCTTGCCTAAGTGTCCTGACCACGGAACAGAGTGCCCCAAAGACATAACCGTCTGACGCATTGATTCCGGAACTACCAAGGCTTCAACCTCCCCTTTCACCTGATAGAGTATACCTTTTTTCACAATGTACTCTTCATCCACCAAACACGATCCAACCTTTTTTCTAACACCCTCTACTACCGACACCTTCTGGAACCACTCTTGCAAAGTAGGATCATTTTTCTGTACTTCAGCTATGTCCTCAGGGATTGTCATATCAAGAGGGCATTCTGGCAAAGGTAGCTCCTCAACCTGCTCTTTCACACTACCCTCAAACTTCCGTTTCCGCCTTTCCTTTTTAGATGTATGTCTTTTCTCCACGGCTACCTCAAAGTCAACACCAGCAAAAGGCATCTCCTTGAAGTCGGCTATAGCACTCTGGGCTCGAGTTACCGCATAACAAGGCTGAACTTTGGCCACCAAATCACAAAGAATGGGAAGATCTCGCCCTAGTACTACTTCATGCGGTAACTGGGATGCAACGGCCACCTGCAACAAAAAAGTCTGCCCCTGCACTGTCAGGTAAATCTCTGCAATCGGATACTCCCTAACTTCTCCATGCACACAGCAAACTTTAATGGATTCTTGGGTAATGTATTCATCTTCAGAAACCAGGCTGTCATGCACTAATGTCTGAGTGCTACCCGTATCCACTAAGGCCTTAGCCGACTGACCATTCACAAGTACCGGCGTCAATATGTCTGTGGGGCTTGTCTGTCCAGACTCATGGGCTGAAGTTTGGGGCAGGTAGGGGCGGGGAACATAACAGAAAGCAGAATGCTTAACCTTCCTGGATGGACAACAGGGCTTTGTATGTCCTACCTCCCCACAATAGTAACATCTCACTTCCTGCTTGTTTGTTTTATCCCCTTGTTTTCTAACAAAACCCACTTTACCTTGGCCATGACCACCCTCACCCCCAGACTTACTTGGCCATCTTTGACTTCGACCTCCAAAGCTGTGTTGGGCCTCCTGGCGTGCGGCCAGGTATGTCTCTGCAAGTTTTGCTGCTTCTTCTGCTGTGGCCGGATCATGCTCCTTAATCCACACTGCCATGTCAGAGCTTATCATTCGCATAAATTGCTCCAAGATAATAAGTTCGGACAACTGCTGAATAGTACACCTCTCTGGCTTCACCCATTTTGAGAAGAGATCTTTCAATCGCACATAAAGCTCACGGGGGTTCTCGTCTGGCAGAATCTCTGATGAGCGAAACCTTTGCCGGTAGATCTCTGCATTAATCTGATATTTCATAAGTATCGCCTCCTTAACCTTATCATAGACCTCAGCATCATTCCCATCCATGGCTACATAGGCACCCCGTGCCTTTCCCGTTAACAGAGGAACCAGTCTGATTGCCCAATTGGCATGAGGCCATCTGCACGCAGTGGCCATCCTTTCAAATGTTGTCAAGAACTGCTCGATGTCATCATCTCTTGTCAAGGGATGTAATCTTGGCTCGATGTTTCCTGATGATGTACCTTCTCCGGTTGGCCCTGGGCTTGCAGCTGTAAACGCGGCCTGACTTTCTCTGTGGTCCCCTCCAGCCTGGATCTGGATCACCTGATGCTGTATTTGCTGGAATTGGTGCTGCATATTCCGCCACCGCTGGTCTTGCTTCACCATTACTTGCTCCATCCGATCATCCCGGGCGGCTTGGGACTGCAGGAGAACTTTAACCAGGCCAGCCAGTTCTGAGACACTTCCCTCTGTCGGGCCCGCTGGTTCTTGCAACTCCGTAGAGCTGGGCGGCTCCTGATCCATTCCCAACTGCTCATCTGCGGCCGCACCTCGGTCTTGTCTGGTCTTGGGTGGCATAACGATCCCACTTCTGACACCACTTGTCACAGAGACATCCAGAGTTCTTCAAAATAACACATGGAGGACGTTGAATGCCATTTTTATATTTATTTACGTTCTCCCAAGCCAGTAAAGTGCAAGGTGCTCACAGGTGCCACAGCATTGAAAAATTAACAAAAGAAAAGAAAACAAAAACAACTTCAATATACCAAAACAATAACCTTGCATCAGGTCTAATACTTCAATCAGAGTACTCAGTTGATACAGCATTCACTACCACCAGTCTTAACTCTCCTGATCACTTCATTAGGTGAGAATTTATACCCCTGGGTACAACCATTTCTCAACAATAAATCACATGGGGAAGTAATAAAGACCATGAACATGTAATAAATATCAAGTAAAAATATTAGGTGATCAAGTAACTTCATTTCCTTCACCACACATATTTAAATAACAGTAGAAACATCAATAAGTAAACTTCAGCAATAATTAGAGGAAGTACACATTAACATCAACCAATTCCCCTTCCTTTCCCACCATACTTGGTATATCCCAATTCCCATGATGCAACACAGCACAGGTATAAAAAGCATGAGTCCATTCCAGTCTTTTACCCAAATCAAGATGGCCACCACCATGTATGCTGATCCAGGTGACAATCAACAGTCTGTAGCAAACTTTAAATGTCCTCTGGGTTAGTGCTCAGGTGGCCAGTCTGAGACACAACAGTATAGTTGTAGATATATTTGGGTGGTTAATCCATCTCTCATGTCGCTGGTACACTAAGGTAAATAAAGAGTCTTTTAAAAACCAAGTATGTGTTCATGTGTTTTGTGGAAGGGCTAACAAGGGGTCACAAAGAACTGAGGGTAGCTCTGTGACATATACATAAACCCCTCCAGTCCATGTTGAGAAGAGGAAAAGTTGTTGTATAAGAGTACATTTGTGAGTCAGCTCAAACTTTAGCATCCTTCTTTTCACATGCAATAGAAAGTCACTCTGTGTGTATCTCACAACAGTTCCTATACAAGCGATTTATAGATTACCATGACAGAATATCCTAATTGAAGATAGTTAACTCCACATCAGCAACATCAAATCATCAACTAACCATTCAGAGACGTCCTGTTGCATTCTACATTAGGAATATGCATTCGAACATGACGTGAAATATCCGTAATCGAACTATAAATAAACTAACCGGTTTTTAAAATGCCATGTTTAGCGCATTTTTTACAGTCTATGATTTAGACCGTTTGTTTTTTATTTTATTGTTTGCCATCTCATCCAGTAGCTGGCACTCTAAACGTATTGTAGCGTAAGCTCATGACCAAATCAAGCGAATAATAGCCAATAGCCACCCTGTTTTGAAAATGGAAGATATAACGCACAGAACGGCCAGCCTGAGCGGACAATTTCTACCCCAACTCATCTAAAAAGTAGTGTCTGGAAATGGACAATCGATTGATGAATCCGAACACGGTGTTTACATGAACGATACATAAAGTAATGTGCGCGTTATATGTCACAAGATTCAAATCGGAATTGATTTTTTTGACATTCGCACACTGCACGAATATGCCGCTGTTCGCGCATAACTATTCTCCTCTATTGGTTCTTTATTTTTTTTAAACAGCAGACTTAATATTTATCCGTCTCTGGTCATGATTTGGAGACGATGAGCATGATTTGGCGTGCTGCTTGTTGATCACGCAGTAAAACCCCGCGCCCAAAACCAGTCGTCTGTGGATGAGAATCTGAAACAAGCACTGGTGGGACGTTGTCCTGCTTAACTTCACAGTGAAATGAGATTTTTTTAATAACGGAACACTCATTTATATGACACTTTATTCAACAGGAAGAACAGCTCGCTCCGTGCGTAAAACGTCATTGCACATGCGCAGTCCTTTTAGTTTCGGTTTTCAATCCGATCAAGTGTTTACATGTTCTCTCGATCGGATTACAAAAGGAGTACACCATCGGATCGATTAAGGTGTTTACATGAAGGTTTTTTAGTCCGATTGAGCCGTCAATCCGATTATAAGGGTCCATGCAAAGACGCGCAAATGTGTGCCAGGCACGTGTGCGCGCTCCGAGCGCGTGTTCTCCACCGCGGAGAACATCGTCAATAAAAGGAGAGCCGCACTTGATCCAGATCAAGTTGATAAATTGGTGTTTCTAGCAAACAATATTAGGAAATGAATTAGGCTAGGCTATATAGGCCTTACTCCTGCAGCTGTTTAAGTTGTCACGTTATTGGTTGTGCCGTGCTGTTCCGCTTCAGTTTTTCCCCATGTAGCGCCTAATTTTGTGATTGGCTAGGCATACTGGCACTTCATATAGATTAAGTAGAAAACCTGCTGTTTAAAACATTAAGTCAAAAAAAAAAATTCAGACAGGCCTGAGTCCTGTTTATGACTGTCAGACTGTTAATAAATGTGTGATCTCCATGACGGTGGTTTTTTTTTTTTTTTTTTTGGTGGGTGGGCGGGGCTCGTAGATATTCGAATATATTCGAATACATTGCTTGATATTCGATATCCGTTCGAATTTGATTTTTCTCAAAAGTGACAGCCCTATTCTACATGTTGTCACTTCTTCTTGAGTCTCTCCATCTTTGTCTGACTCCGTTTTAACATTAAAGGGAGAACAGTTTCTGTCATTTTAGTGTGTCTGCGTGAGTTGATCGCAGCTGCTAACACACGAGCTCTTGAAACCCCGCCCTCTGCAGCAGCTCATTTGCATTTAAAGGGCCAGGCACAAAACCGTGCGTTGTGGCAAACCCTCAAAAAGTGACAACTTTAACATGCTATATAAAAATATCTGTGGGGTATTTTATGCTAAAACTTCACACACACACACTCTGGGGACATCAGAGATTTATTTTATATCTTGTAAAAATGGCATTTTACCACCCCTTTAAGACAAAATGTTAGAGGTCGACCAATAGTGGATTTTATCGATAACTATAACTAGGTTGGACCACACTGGCCGAAAAACCGATTAATCAATCAGTAGTTTTTAAAATGGATACTGAATGAAAACAAACATAACACATAAATTAGTGCTTTTTGTAAAAACTTAATTACAAAAATTGAAAAACAGTACTGAACCATGGAAATGTACTGTACTTTTTAAATATATAAAAAAAATTTATACATTAATTATACCTTGATCATTCGTGTTAGTTCATAATGCAATGCATTAACTAATGTTAGGAGATACAACTTTAAAATGTTAAAATGTATTAGTAAATGTTGAAATTAACAACGAACAATACTTTTATAATCCTTAGTTTATGTTACAGCTTATTGTAAAGTGTTACCAATGTGGTCATAAAGCCTAGATCCAAACAGTCATGCTTAAAGATGGCCATTTTTAAATATCTACACAAAGGCTATAGCATTGAAAATAGATACATATGTATATTTTATGTATACTCTCACATTTTAATTGCTTCTATTTTAGAACACTTGATGATTATCTTATCTAATCAAAATAACAAAATATGACAGTACAGTGACAATAAAAAAAGGACTGAAATTGAATGCGTTTCTGATTGGTTTATATGTTTCTGTCGGCTGCATGATGATACAGTTTGCTTTCTCACATTACTAACTTTAAAAATTCAACTTTGCTGCATAACGACTGCATATAAGTGACCAGCTGGATATAAACAAATGCAAATAGATGGTAACAATCGAGACATTAAACACTTGGGTCGGACTTGCGTGTGTTTTTTCACATTGTTTTAATCGCTTGAGGTACTATTAATGTTAGCATCTTAGCATCCTCTCAGCCTCTACAGCAAACATACTAGCCTACTGTTCTTTCTTCACTAATGCAGCATCTAATCAACAAATGAATTACTTTATAATGGTATGAACCAGGGGCGTAGCAGCCATTATAAAAGTGGGGGGGACAAAATGGTGTGGTGATGTGACCCAAAGGTCAGTCCTTCCAGAAAAATGCGGAGTTTTTTTGTGATTGTTGCGGGCAAAAATCCTTGATTATGCGGCGATGGAATATGCAGGATATTTGCAATTTTATGTGATGAAATTGCGGGAACTTGCAAAAACTGTGGTTTGATGAAAAAGAGAGACAAAGTTATTCCCCAACACCCTGTTCTCACTAGGCTACTACCTTAATGTAAAGAGCTATTTCTTATTACTTCCTATGATAAGCAAACATACTACATCACAGAGAGTGCTGGAATATTTAATCTTGTTTAATTTCAGACCTTAATAAACACATGGCTCAAACTTACAAAACATTGATGAGTCAAACAAGTTCTGTAGCTTTACAAAAGGAATATGCTACAACTTCTGTAAAAATTAATAAATAAAATATGAAAAAAATGTTTCCTGTTTTACAGCTTTTCAATGATGTTCATGCCGCGTAATTACGTCACTTCATAACGTTCCCATGGCAACAGTGGGAAACGGCTGCTCTCATGTGAAGCAAATGCAAACATTTTTCAACTTTCTGCTAAGATATATGTGACTTTTTTTTGCAACAAAAATGCGGGGATTATGAAATCATACAAGCCCCGCATATTTTGCGTGGAAATCGGCAATTTATACGGCAAAAGTGCGGAGTATTTGGAAAAATGCCCCCGCATAAATATGCAGACTTTGGCTGAATATTGAATCATGCGATTGCATAATCGCGTTTTTCTGGAGGGACTGAAAGGTGATGTTCATAATAATAAATTCTAGATGGAATAGCAATTGGCATTTTACAGCACCCTAGTGCCAATTTTGGGAACATGCCATGATAGCTTACAGCAACCTATTTTTGTGAAATCATACTCGAAATAAAAAAATATTGCAGGACTTGGGACTTTCAGACAACTGTGGACATCCATACTTTATTTTTATGAAATAAAGATATTTTATGATATTTACAATATTTCAGTTACTTGAACAATAACTTTTATCTTAATAACAGTTGGACCAAAAAAAGTGTTCAATGAGTATACAGATTACATCTAGCCTACAGTAATTTTATACAACAGACATTTTATAAAAATATATCAATAAAACCTAAATCAATGTATTCGGTATTGGACATCAATTTAACATTGACATTAGATGTTGAATTTACTATGAATTTTGGTCACCTGACGTCGCAACCAAAATTTAACCAAATATCATATTTGTGTGCCTGCTGGGAATAATCTGTTATGTCTCATTTAACAGACGCTTTTATCCAAAGCAATAAGTAGGAGAGCATTACACACACTCGGCAGAGTCGGCACAATCCGGCGCGACGTGACGAGGTCCATACGGGTTCTGTTGTGTACACGTCTTACAGCGTTACAGTAGGTTAAATCATAACAAGGAAACTTTACGTGTGATTCATGTCATCACGACATACTGTAACATACTGTAACAGTGTGTGTTTGAAAAAAAATGATGTAGTCCTCTGCTTTTTTTCTGGGGTGCATTAGACGGCCAAACAGCAAAGCGACTAAACAAACACGAATATTCGCAAGAGCAACAAAAGATTTGAAGCTCATGGCAGACGCGCCCAATAGATGCTTCGCGCTGTGATTGGCTAAATGTTAGTTCACTCAAGTCTAAGTAACAAATCAGAGAACACGGGCGGAAATATTGGCGCGGAGTAAAAAAAATGCGGGGGACAGAATCACCTGTTTCTAAAAGTGGGGGGGACGTGTCCCCCCCGTCCCCCCCGGTTGCTACGCCCCTGGTATGAACACACGTACAGTAGTGTACTGTATAACATACTGTTTCATTGTCTGTTTTAAATCCGCATCTTAAGTGTCCCGCTCCGTGCCCAGTCTGCGCTCAGTCTCACGTGTCAAAACAAACTCCACGAGGCATCAGTGATAGTTTTTATTTTGCCTATAGAGGCCTCTCTACTGTATAAGGACAGCGGACCCTTCTCAGGTTCCAGCAGTGGATGCAACCCAGAAAAACAATCCTATGGATTTTTGCCAATAACCGATTGTTCTAGCAATCCGTTATCGGTGCCGATTAATCGGCAAAACCGACAATCGTCGTGAACGTTAACGAAGATTACGAAGACAAACATTACTTCCTTGAAATGTTACGTAATAATAATTTTGTAAGACCATGATTTTTTTTTTAAAGTTGACATTATATCACAAAGCAAACTGTGTTTTAACCTGCTAAATGGACCAGACTTTCCAATACTTGCATGTATCTCAGATTTCTGATTCATAATGGTGCATATTTGTATTGTTCCACAGAAAAATGTTTATGCACCACATGCATTTTTAAAGATCCTATCGTAAGTGCCACGAGCTGAACTCGTGTCTCGAATTCGTGTCTCACTTCCCAGCTTCCATCTCATTTCTTTTCAAAAGGAGCTATGCAAATGCCGCATGATAAAAAGTTATACGGAAATGTGAAATCTAAAGGAATATTTAATAAGGAGGTTGCGGAGACATTAAGGTGATTTATTCAGGAATGTTCGGATCGGTGTCCTGTCCACACAACGCAAAGCATTGAATCTCCCCAATTGAAGTGACTGAGCATTTACCTGTTATCAGTCCCATAGCCACAGCTAGAGTTAATTTCCTTATCGCTGATCCCATATCAGTGCTACAGGCAGGATTACAGATGCATTGATTTAATGATCGTCAAACCGGGGAAGAGAAAATCGCAGCGATGGAAATATGTGCAGTATTTACAATTTGATTTGATTTCTCCGTTGCCAGGGGAGAAAGGCTGTAATGAATTATGAGGCCGTCATGCGAACGGGGCCGCGTTGGATTAATTCACAGGGGGTTTGCTGGGGCTTGAGTTGATAAAACGTGCATTGTTTGATGAGAAGCCACATTTGGGTAAAACTCTTCAGTGTTGTACTGTCAGTAAAAGGCAGAAGTCTGCAAATACGTTATAAATAGCAAATTCAGGTTATGTCATCTGAACATGCTCAACATGTTCAGGGCACAACGGTGTGAGCGAAAAAATGTGTGCGAACTGTAAAATGTATGTGAATATAAAAAGTCCCCACTGGTCCTCAGTTTTATTAAATTTAAGATCATAAGTCTTAAATATCTTAAATGGTAACAAACGTATTAATTCTAACTTTAAGAGCTCTTTAAGGGATACTCCACTTTTTTGGAAATAGGCTCATTTTACAACTCCCCCAGAGTTAAACTGTTGAGTTTTACCGTTTTTGAATCCATTCAGCCGATCTCCGGTTCTGGCGGTACCACTTTTAGCATAGCTTAGCATACATCATTGAAGTGGACAAGACCATTAGCATTTCTCATAAAAAAATGACCAAAGTGTTTCGATATTTTTCCTATTTAAAACTTGACTCTTCTGTAGTTACATCGTGCACTAAGACCGACGGAAAATGTAAAGTTGCGATTTTCTAGGCTGATATGGCTAGGAACTATACTCTCATTCCTGCGTAATAATCAAGAAACTTTACTGCCGTACCATGAGTGCAGTAGGCGTAATGATATGACGCAGCGCCTGAAAATAGGCTACCTTCCGTCAACACCATTGAGGTCAACACAATGGAACTATTTTCAGGCGCTGCGTCATATCATTAAAAAATATCGAAACTCTTTGGTCATTTTTTTTTTTAGAAATGCTAATGGTCTTATCCACTTCAATGATGTGTGCTAAGCTATGCTAAAAGTGGTACCGCCAGAACCGGAGATCGGCTGAATGGATTCAAAAACGTTAAAACTCAACAGTTCAACTCTGGGTGAGTTTTAAAATGAGCCTATTTCCAAAAAAAGTGGAGTATCCCTTTAACACTTTCCCCGCCATTGGCGGAAATTTCCGGCTTTCTGTGTTTTCATTCTTATACGGTAGGGGGCGCTATGACGCATCTTCTGAAAGAGTACAGAATCTCCTGACATGTAAGCAATGCATATGTAAAATAATGCGATCATCAACATTAAACAGCATATAAATCAAAACTGCCTAATGTTACTGAATGAAATGTCGACCCAGGAGGAGGTATAGGACTGTGAAGCAATAGGGCTGTTGATGGACTCGATCTACTCCATCTATGTTTTGATCTTCGTTCTGAATCTAGTCTTTGACAAAAACGCATTTTTCTCAACTTTTTGCATTGTGTTGATAAAAAATTAAAAAATAAAAAGTTGATAAAAAAGAATGCTCGGTTCTTTCTTTTAATATAGTATGTTCAGATATTCTAACAATAAAATATTCTGAGGGCCATGAAAATTTTGTGAAAATGATCAAAAATGCTGGCGGTGGCTGGCAATTGTTTATAAAAACGAGTTAAAAGGGGGTCATGACATGACAATTTGCATGAAAATAGGTGATGGAAACATGGCTCCAATGTCATGAATAATAAGTAAGACTTAATTGAGGTCAGAATTCAATCTCGAAATCAGTGATTGTAATTGAAACATCAAAAGTTAAATGCAATTTAACTGATAGTTCATGAACAATAGCTGACTACTAATGGAATCACAAAACATTAATTTACACTAAAAAACTGGTGTTGCGCAGTATTCGATTACAATTACAGGTAACCGCCATATGATACACAAATGTTCAAATCTACAGATTCACCTCAGGCAAAAGCACAGATGACACATATGCGTCAGTCAAGCAATCTACCTCAACACACAAAAATTCATTTAGATGAGTCATTAAGGGATAAAATACCCAAGCAAACAATTCTATAGAATTCCACATCACTGTAATCAATTACGACAGCTCCGTTATTACGTATTTTTCTTTGTCGAAGCTGAGTAAGGCTAAGGTTGTCTGCACATCTGTGCGGCAGCTGCCGCCTGCCACAGTTTAGAGGTCACTGGGTTAGGACAGAACCTTCTGGAAAAAAGCCATCTAATCCCGGCTGTGAAGATTCCCTGGAAAATTAAACCGTAGTGTTCTCTACTACACTGCGTTTCTGACTAAAAAAAGGCAACTTCTACCCCCACCCCCACCCCCTCAAAGAATTCCCAATGATTAGTGATGCTCTCCTATACAGTGGGGGTCGGTGGGAAAGGATTGTAATTAAATTAGTCTCTAAGCTTAGCTCAGTACCTAACAGCCATGAAAGGAATCGGATATGTCTGTCCACACATGGCCAAGTTACATTTAGCAAGTTAGGAACATCAACTATCTCTGATTTTTGCATTTGCACTCTGACATCTCAATGATTTCAATTAACTCAATTGTGAAGTCAGTTATTATAATCAGTAACAGTCTCTGATGTTGAGTTTGAATACATCAAACACAAACTCTGCATGATTTAGCTATATGAAAACAAATGTGATTGCCTTTTTTTTTTTAAATGGAAAGTACCAGTTGCGAGGCCCATAATTTAAAGTGAGAGGACCTTGGTGAAATAGTATGGCCCTCAGTGTCTACTCTCAAACTAAAGCACATCATTTTATAATACATGAGATAAAAATACTGCATTATCGTTTTTTTTTTTTTGGCTGAAAGAGAAAAATGAAAATGTGATCTGCTGTGCATCATAACAGATGTATCATATATCGTTGAAAAGGTCTCTACTAGCAGAATAACAAGCATACTTGACCAAACAATACCAAATACATGTACTGTAAACAGTATCATGTGGCTTTTTGGGACACATTTTGGTTTGTAGCTTTACCAAACATTTGTAAATTATAGAATATAACATATATTAATTTAGAGCAGGTGTTCTCGATCCAAACAAGCCCAAACACAACATAACACGATGCGTAGATCTTGAGATAATCCTCATAGAGTGGCATTACATGCTGCTTTGCTAAAGCTGTAGGACATTCGAGATACGATTGCGTCACGATGATGATGCGGTACTTTCTTACATCATTTGACAATGTCAGGAAGGTCAACGAATAGAAACTGGTGGATCTCATGTAGGTGGGTGAGTAGTGGGCAGGGACGTCAAGTAAAGACCAATCGTTTACAACTGGAGCGCACTTGGATTGAATTGATCACTCAGATTTAAAGCTCTTGCATTTACCAGTCGCCAAAGAATTGAAGCGCACAACTGGAAGATCAGCGCTCATCCACCAGGATCTTATTAGTTCTTACTTATTCTTTACAAAAAAAAAAAACAATTTTGTGTCTCATTTGATTGGGTGGACCAGCCGTCAATCTGAGTGGGCCAGCATTGCCACCCTGGCATTTGTGTAGCTTCGCCCCAAAGTCGCAAAAACCTGGTATCTTTTGATAAGCAAAGTAAATTGGTGCAAAGAGTCACCAGAGTGCAAAGAAAGTCCTTCCTCTTTGTGTTGTTCCGTTCATAAATCAGATTCGAGTAATATCTGCAGCTGTAATGCTAATGTGGCCCAGTATGGAGAGACAAAAAAGCGCATTGATTTCATTTCCTGGACCTCTGTGTAGCTTTGGACTAGATTATACGGGAATGTCATATCTAAGAGGAAGATTAGAGGAACCTGTGTCTATGGGGACTGAGACTATGTGCTCTGCCTCACAAGTAGAAGAGCTTTAGTTTAAGACGTCTGTTTTCCCTCCCTCACACTCTCACTCTCACTTAAAACTCAACTAAAGGCCAAGAGAAAGACCTCATGCTTGTTTCATACTGACTTTTCATGTAATTGGTCATGCGTCTTTGTCTCTTTTGGCATATAGAGAATGAAACATATCTGGTGCTGTCATCTCTGCCAGTGATCTTTCACTTTAATTAGAGAAGTTCTGTGTTTTCCTTTGTTTGGTTTGCCACAGAGTCAGAAACAGTTTGAGTGAATATCCTTTTTAGCCAATTTGGAATTAAAAACTAGACATGAAACAAGAAATAAAACTCACCCTATTTACTTCCAGAATATGTGACAAAATATGTGTTATTGTGAATGATTCTTAAAGGTAGGGTAGGCAATTTTCTAAAAAGGCTAGCAATAGCGAGCTAGCTTTCATTTCAGCATTGATAGTGTTGCCATTGAAACGCATAAATTCGTTTGATTCTGTTACTACAATGCTAGCTGAACTTTACCGTAGATATAGTTGTTCCTACTACTGTGAAACTATAATAAATTAATATGGAATCTCTTTCAAACAATGTAGGTTACCACAAATATACAGTAGTAGCAACATAAGGAAGTCACACTGTAAAAAATGATCATGATTTTAACGCTAAAATGCTACGGTGAAAAACTGTTTACAGAAAGTTTCCGTACTATATATGGTGAATAACTGTGATAGATCTAACCGTATATGTAATGTAATTTTACAGTATCGTTACATTTAGCTTTTGGAAGTGAAAAAGAACAAGTCGTATAATTTACAGTGAATAAAACGTAAATTGACATTCCCACAATTCCCTGCGTGACACTTCACATGTTGCTACCGTATTTTTTACTGTAAATTTCTGGCAACCACAGCTGCCGGATTTTTACCGTAAATTTAACAGAATTTTTTATTCAGTGTATGTTTACCATACACTCTTAAAAATGCTGGGTTGTTTCAACCCAAATTTGGGTCAAATATGGACAAACCCAAATGTTGGGTTAAAAATGCTATTAAAAAATTTACAGTTGAAAGTGAAAGTTGAAGTTGGGTTAAAATTTGAAATTACATTTTTAACCCAACATTTGGGTTTGTCCATATTTTACCCAAATTTGGGTTCAAACAACCCAGCATTTTTTAGAGTGTAGTACTTTTTTTGTAAGGGATGATTCTATGAAAATTCAACAATCCAATTCCTCTTTATTATTCTAAACTGGAATTATATTTATGCTCTCGCATTAGTGTAATTTGTCTCTGATGCACTAAGTATTGTTCATTCATTGTAATGTATAATAATGGAAAGAGATTTAGCTGAAGTCATCCCTTTGAACAGGAAAGTATGGGATGTTTGGATTAGGTATGAGATATACCCCCTCAGCACAGCAGTACCACCTGTCCGTCCTTTATCCGATGGCATTTGTGGAGCCGTGACTCTCGTCTTTATGTCTCCCTTGAGGGAAATGTTCAAATTCAATAGCCATGAGACTTTCTGTGGCATAAGCAGTTCTTTTGATACTGTCACAAAAGCCGTGCATAAATAGCTTTCATTATATCCTTGTGGTACAATAAGCTTGAAAGCATTTTTGACTTGTATTAGATTACACTGTACAAGCTTTACTCATGTTGGTGTTAGGAAGAGATTTGATCTGAAACCTGAACAAATTAGTGAATGTCAAGTAGCAGCAAGTGCATTGAATTAGTTTAATTAGAATGTGAGCATTAGCAAGCTATTCAATGTTATTCTCTATAGCACACAATAACCTTATGAAAAGGCTTACATACTATGGTTTTACTATAGTAACTCTAATGTAATTCTCAATCTACTAATTAAATTTTTTTTATTTCAGTACTCGAAAATGATTTTTGCTGAGACTAGTTTCCAGCTGCTTTGCTTGGGACTTAATGAGGAGAGTCAAAATGTTGAAATTAAGTGTTATTTTATGTGCTTTTGAGCAAGATGAGAAAAGGGGGAGACTTGAGACTCGTGTTTAATGTTCAATTTGGAGCATTTGCTTAGGCTTTGGACTGGTACAGCGTATTATTACTGCTTTGCTCAAGGAGCATTTAATGTTTAGCACTTAGCTTGCTATGTGCTGTTGCTAGCTAATAGATTGTTAGCTAGCTAGTACAATCTTATAATTCAGTCACGAATATATAATACTGAGTGAAATAATCCTGTCAAGGAAACCATATAAAATCACTTTGATTATATTTTAAAAATACTTAAAAATTACTTAAATCAGTGATGTTGAAATTATGTGACCAAATTATGTTGGTTTAACTTAATTGGTTCATATGGGACCAATGTACATGATTAACTCGTGTAAACCCAACACACTTTTTTTTAATTATAATTCTGTATTCGAAGAAAATATAGCCTATTGTTTTTATTACAGCTATGACAGTTTCTTCAGGTAAACCCATAGCTATAGTTCTTAAATGTTTATTATTTTTCATAACAAATACCATAATTTAATAAAATGCCTATGAACTTTTTTGGCTAAGGCTTTTTATGTGATTTGGTTGTAATTTTAAAGGGATATTGAGGTGGCGTCAGCGGTTTGGTTTATACAAAACCGAAATGCTCTTAAAAACTTATTTAGATGCAGTAGATGTCAAGTTTGTTCAGAGTCAGATAAAGATTATGAATTCTGATCTTTTCTGGTCCTACTCTTGAAGTCTGAAGTTTTCATCCATAATGAGCACAGATGACTAGACAATTAAACTACCTTTGCCAGGAGACAGAGACGTTTAATGAGCCTGCAAAGTTATAAGCGACTGCTTATAATGATTTAACTTCCCTATCAGATCGGGTTCATTAAGTTTTCCTGAAGCAATTCAGGCCTTTTTCCACAGTGTTGGTTCGCATCTATGTAGCCATGGAGCCTGCCTCTATAATGTCTATAAAACGTTATAGAGCCAAGAATGCCTATTGCTTTTAGCTTGCACGTTAATTAGAGCCTAAGAAAGACTTCATATAAAGCACGCAGGCTTCGGTGTTTCATAGTAGCAGCTTAATTGTGGTGGTGTAATGAGGAGAACCAGCAGGATATGGTGATTTGAGGGTTAGAGATTTCGCAGGGTTGGCAGGAGCTAGTCTCGCAAGTCTTAACGCTTGATTCGGGATTCTGACTGGATGAAATGTTTGTGCCAATCATGACCGTATTGTAAATTTAAGACTGTATTTTAAGCAAAAGCAATAATATTACACCATCTCAATGTTTTATTGTTCTTCAATTAAAGGGATAATAGTTTACCCAATTGTCATAATTTCCTCATGTTGTTCCAAACCTGCATGATTATCTTTCTTCTGTGAAAGACAAAAGAAGATATTTTGTGAAATGTTGGGAACAAAGCGACACTGGAGCCCATTGACGTTCATTGTATGGACTGAGAAGAATAAAAACAGACATTCCTCAAATTATCTTATTATTTTTTTTGTATGGTGAACTTCTGAACGATCCCTTTACATCAAATGTAAAATAAGATGTCATTGTATGCAGTATTCAGTATTTTATTGCAATAACACTGGGATAAGCTGTTGAGTTGCTGTATGATATAAAAAGATAAAATACATTTTCATTAAAATATTTCTTTGGATAAATTATTATTTGAATTGCAAATGTACATTGCATAGCTGTATAGATTTGAGTTTTTAGAGATTTAAATAAAAAAGAGTATTTTTTCAGCAAGCAAATAAAGTTTATTTTATTTAAAGTTGTAAAATATCAAATACAATCATATTTAAGTACAAGAAATAAAATTGTGCTTTTAAATCGACAGATGAATCAAGTATCTGAACAACAGTGTTATTTACTTTAGTATTATTCATATTATTATAGTACTTTTATTATATTTTCATATACATATTTTAGTTATAGTAATTTTGTTATTAAAATGAGATATTTAAAATATTTCCATTTAGTTTCAATTGTTTTCATTTTAGTTTTAGTTTTAGTAATTTAACTTATTTATTTAAAAGTTAAGTTTTTAATCTAAAAGTAATATTTTATTTAATCTATTTTAACGAATGATGACATTATTTTCATAGTTTTAGTTAATATAGACCAATTAGACAAATGCAAAATATTGTTAAATTAGACAAATGCACAATTGAAGCATGTTCACTGGTGGTCTCAGACTTTAGGACCCCAGTGTATTACACGTCATGCTTCTAAATTCAGTGCATGTGATGTTCTGAATGCTCAGCTGTGGATTCTAAATGAACACTAATTAATGTAATGCCATAATGCACACGTCGTCCATGTCTGCTTAAAGACTTTAACCAGAAACAAATCTGTTCAATCTGTTACATTTCTTTTTTCCTACTTGCAATCAACAGGTTTTAATACATAAAGTGGACATATTGAATTATTCCTTGAAATTTGTTTTGGTGTGATTTTTGAGTTTGGGACAGAAACTTGGCATATTTCAGCTCTGAGTGCTATGTTACCCACAATTCCCTGTCCAGATATGCCATTCCGTCTGTTCTCAGTGAATCAGCTCACTCCAGACATCCATCATGTCCCTGAATAGCGATTCCTCAGGGGCCGAAACACAGTATCATGCACTCTCCAAACAAGGGGCTTCTTCCACGCTAGCGAGAGATTCTTGCAGTACCGACTGGATATGACGTCACCGAAGAGCAACTGTGCCACCAGCAGTGACCCCAACACAGTGTCTCTTTTATTCGTCTGGTTCTCGAATTCTTGAAAGATGTGAATTGATTCTTGGTGTTCTGTAGCTCCTGTGTTTCCTGTCTTCAAATGGTTTTTGTTGCATCTTATCAATCTTCTGTGGTACATGGGAGACTTCTGTTCAACACATGCCATCTTCATACAGATCTGCACTGTTCATTGACTGCAGTCACTCACAGGATAGTTTTACAATGGTGTGTTGCTTCTTTATTGTATAGACACACAGGAAAAGAAAGGACAGGAAGTGATGGGGAGAACAGGATAAGCAATGTTGAGAGCCGAATTACTAACTTCTAGGCAAAAGTGATCTGCAAAACATGCAGCTAGTCATTGGGTCATGTGGGCAGTCTGAAAGAATCGAAAATCATTTCAAATCTGTGTGACTTTTGAAGATGAAGATATTTTGAAGAAGGTTTCATTTGGGTCCAACACAAACAAATTGGATCCCACTGACTTTCAGTGAACGGACGAGAAAATACTGAACTAATATTTATGGTTTTCTTTTGTTCTGAAGAAGAAAGCAAGTCATACAGTACAGGTTTGGAAGGACATGAGGGTTAATAATTGATGACAGAATTTACACTGAATCCAGACTGATGGGGAGACTGATTGTGCATATTAGCCATTAGGCTAAAATACACTACAAAACTTAAAAAAATCGGAACGTTGAGAGAGGTAGCTCTTGTCTGTTATTGTCGTGTAATGGTCATATGAACGAATCAGGGAAGGATACACAATGATCCAGAAGACCCAATTAGGGAATGAATGTGGGCAGCCAAGCCTTCGTTTTCAAAAGTCTCCGTTTCGGTCTGTTTACACTTAAAGGAGACCCCAGAGTTTTCAAACTAAAACAGGGTCTGCAGTGTTTCCAAAGGTCTCTGTTTTCGAGGGTCGAAAAGTCCGGAGTAGTGTGGATGCCAAGGAGTAACCGTAGCAAAAGTTATGCGTTTTAAAACGAAAATGCACTTGTGTAAACGGGGCCTAAACGACTGAGGATCACACATAGCCAGATTTTCAAGTAATTCCGAACACAACAAATTCACGTAGAAACACGTGCCACGTTGCCAGGAGATGCATGACAAATGAAAACAATATGCATTTAAACATCAGCTCAAAATATCAAACGTGTTTGATATCCTCCAACTAGATAGAATCATCTTATCCAAAAATTGGCATCTGTGGCCATCACACACTACATGATTTTTCAGATTCGCTCTGACATACCGCAACTAGTGTCGACTCATCCAGACTAAATCGGGGCAATTTAAAAAAGCTTAAATGTAGTTTAAGGTACATTAACATTAAAGGTACGTTATCTGAGAGCACGCAAACAGAAACTGTTCTGGGGTGCGTTTCCCAAAAGCAACTGTTCGCAAGTTCCGTCGTTAACAACAGAGTTCAACGGAACTTGCTACCATAGTTGGCTAACGATGCTTTTGGGAAACGCACCCCTGATTGGCTGTGTTTTATAATTGATGGTTTTGTGGCACACCCCATTTTTTTGCGTTCATTTTCGACAAGTAGCTTGTCGCTGTATTGTTGTTGAATTTTTGACCCGGCCCGCTGTTTCACAGTTGAAAAAGAAACGGAAGAGCTGGAACTACTGGAGACGCAACAACAAAAGACGCCCGCATTTTTGAGCGTTTGTTTGACGGGGTTAAAGGGATAGTTATATCGTTTTTACCTCTTGTAACCACAGCCACGTCCAAGTGATCTGAGGGCGCGGGCGCGAGCGCTTCGGTCTGCGCAAGCGCCGGAAAGCGCCGGAAGTGATCTCTCGCACGTGTACGAAAATCGAAATCGTCTTCCATTGCGATTTCCTGTATATCTAAATATGTTTAGATCTTCACAGTGAAAGGTAACACTTCCAAAATCTATGTGTAAACAATGAGTGACGTACACGCGCGAGAGATCACTTCCGGCGCTTGCGCAGACCGAAGCGCCCGCGTCCTCGGATCACTTGGACGTGGCTGTGGTTACAAGAGGTAAACAAGAGGTTCGTTTTCTCACACAAACTGCTCGTTTCGTGTCTTAGGCCATCAGTGTGTACTTACATTTACGAGTCATTAAATCATGTTTAATTTGGACTTCTCTGTGCATGCTCTTTGAGGTGGTGACCATAGACCTGCATTATATGACTGACAGACAACAACGGCTTGACCTAAAAATATCAAAATTGAAACTACTGTGGAAACAAAGACACCTACATCTTGGATGCCCTTGAGGTAAGCTAAAACATACCAAAAATTAATTTCAAAGTGAACTATCCCTTTAAGAGATACACGCAACTTCAGTTTAAACAAGTACAAAGACATTTTATTGCTCATAACTTCTGTAGAGAAATAGCACAGACACTGAACAAGGATTACACTTTCTAGCGAAACCTGTGTTTGCGCACTTTATCGAATGGAATATACCGTGAAAGGCTGTGCATTCACATCAAAACTGAAGTATACTTTGGGATTTAGCTGACAGTTCAAACTTTAATGTTAGCATGCTAAAGCTCAGCATGTTGTTAGTACGCTCAAATTTAAAGAGGAGTTGTGTCTCTTAGTTAGTTTTAGCATTCTGTTAAAAAAAGATAGCTAACTAATTCTAGATCCTCTAACTCAGCGGTCTCAAACTCGCGGAAATGGCCCGCGGGGTAATATTTTGTGGCCCCCTACTTGACATTAAAGTTTAATGTTAGTGCGGCCCGTCGTTGCGGGTGCCGCGTTTTAAAAATATATATATTTTTTTATCCCTTTTGGGCTACCATAGATAGTCTCATGACAGCTTACTGTGGGTTTGTTGTCAATAGTTGTCATAGACAACCGCGAAGTACAAACTTACTGCGCCTGGAAAGAATGAGCGCGTCGCTTATGAGCGCGCTTGCCGCGCGCCTAGATTTGAAATAACGAACTTGAGCAAGCAAAATATGTGAGCGCGATATGTGAACATGCCACGAGCTACTGGTAGTTCGCGAGCGACGTGTTGGAGACCCCTGCTCTAAAACAATGTGAGAATAATCATTTTGAGCTTGTAATATGTGTCCAGCAGGTTGATAAGAAGGTTTGCTTTGATTTGTGCAAAGTCAGTAATTTGCCTGAGACACTATACATGTGTAGAAATAATTAAATAAGGCTGAATTCACATTTAGCGCCCAAAAACGCGTAGAAAACGCTAGGCGCGCCGCGTTCTCCTTTTTCTAAGGGCCCGTTCACATATCGCGTCTTTTGCGCGCTCAAGTTCATTATTTCAAATGGAGGCGCGCGGTTTGCGCGCTCATAATGGAAGCGACGCGGTCGCGGTGCGACGCGCTCGTTTTTTCCAGGCGCGTCCGCGCCGCATCGAGATAAAAACATCTCAACTTTTCAGAATGCCGCAAGCGCACCATAAGCGCACAGTAGGTCACGTGACAAGAACCAACCGGAGCGCAACCGCCCTAGCGTTTTGAAAAAAAAAGAATGCGGCGCGCCCAGCGTTTTCTACGCGTTTTTAGGCGCGATATGTGAACGCAGCCTAAAGCGCTAGGGCGGTTGCGCTCCGTAGGCGTCTGTCGTTGCTAAGCTACGGTGCGCTCCTTGCGGCATTCTGAAAAGTTGATATGATTTTATCTCGATGCGGCGCGCACGCGCTTGGAAAAAACGAGCGCGTCGCACCACGAACGCGTCGCTTCCATTATGAGCGCGCATTCCGCGCATCTACATTTGAAATAACGAACTTGAGCGCGCAAAAGAAGCGATATGTGAACAGGCCCTAAGACGGGCAGACATGACTGCAAATATTTGTATTTCAAAAGCAATAATCGTTTTTCTAAGTATAATAAAAGGAAATGTGCCTTCCAAAAACAACATTCAATATCATTAATGTGTTGTATAAAGAAAATAAAAAGGACATAAGCAAATATAAGTATCACAAATATGTATTATAAGGAAAAGAAAAAGAATGTTTGTAAAATGAAGTAACACAAAGATTTTGTGTATAAGGAAAATGAACTTCAACTGTCAGAAGGACAGCTCATGAAGATTGGATCAGTTGTGCTCCTTTTTTGGAATACTTGATGCGACCCAGCCTGACCCAGACTCTACCTCCAGCGGCCCCCAGTTTGAGACCCCTGCTCTAACTAATCAACCTCGCTAGTTGGTTGTTGGGCAGCTTGTCAGCTCTTTGTAATATGTGCTTTAGTTAAAACTTAAATACTTTTCTGTGTTTCTGACATATGGATTACCTAAACTTGTTGAACATGTGTCTTGGGATTTGAGGTTTCCTGCCAAATGGATGTCATCTGGACATGAGCAGTGTTCTCATCCTGATCAGACTTTGACAGAGCTCCAGTTCTCTCGTACAGCCGCTGAGAGTCGAGTCATTGGAGGATGTGATCTACGTTTCTCCTTAGGCTCTTTCCATCTCTTCCCTCAACATCCGTACACCGCCCCACTCAGGAAGGGAATTGTATTGGGAATGTCTCTCGAGGGCCCCCAAGGGTGCAGCTGAGATTATAAATCATTATTATGTAATGTTATGGATTTGTCCTCTCCAGAAAGTGTAGGCGATTCAGGAAGTAGAGGAGTTGCAATATGCAGGTAGTGGGCTCACAAAGAGCTCGTTCCTCAGAAGTCTTTCATGCCGTTGTCAGCCCTGACGTTTCCTCCTGCTGCTCTTAAAGAGTGCTGGGACTTGGACATGGAAGACATGGAAGAGTGACAATTCATCCCTTCCTGTTCCCTGTAGCTGACAGCTCAGGTGCTGATTCCTAAAGGCCCCGATATACTCACGGTGAAGTTCTTTTTCGCCCTTCGCTTAGGCGTAAAAATAACTACTTCAGCGTTATACTGTTAGCGAACATCCCAACGCCACCCACGCTGCGTTTAGACGAATATGTAAAAACTCAATACTAAAATAAATGTGCAACAAAAATTATAGTGGTGAGAAAATAGCAGTTAAGAAAGCATCTGACCATAGCGATGTGGATTTGTACCTATTATATAATCGCCACTGACCAATGGTAGTTTGAAGGTGTTTACCAGCCAGAGTTCACTTTTTGTCAAGCTGTTTTGAACTCCAGAACGAACTCCAAACAAACTTTTTTTGGCCTGATTTTATTCGAAATGACGTCACTCCAGTTCATTCTTCGATTTTGAGGTATATCAGGACCTTAATTTCCACAGGATATGTTACACAGGATAATTACACTGGCCTTTGCCCTGTTCGAGTTCTGTTTGGCTTTTGCCACTCTTTTCAGAGTCCTCATGCTTCAGCTTGTGACTCAAACGTGTAGCTTTTCAAAGTATACTTAATTTGAAAAAGTGCACGAACACAAGCGCGTGACGCATTTGTGCTGGAAAGTTTCACCCTTGTACAGTGTCTGCGCTATTTCTCTTCCGAAGTAGTGCTGGGCGGTGTACCGGTTCATACCGAATACCGGTGTTTATTTTTGTTATGATATGAATTTTTAATATACCGCAATACCGGTGTATGACGCTTTAATAACGATCGGAGCGTGGCGCGACACCGTTTGAGAGGGTCCCTTTTCACTCTTGCACTCTGTGGTGATGCAGGTGTTACTTAGCGACTGTGAAGATGGATAGATTAAACTATAATTGATAGCTGTCAAATTATATTACAGTGTTTCCCATACATTGGTTCACAATATCAACACAGCCTTTTGGAAAATCTATTTGTGGTTGGCATTGACATCGTTGAATAAACATGAGCACCGCACGTTTCAAAGTCAAAACGCGGCACGGGTGTTTTTATATGAATGTATCTGAAGTGAACTAACGGTCTTTAGAAAAGATTCTTTGTTATTACGATTTAATCTTTCTTTATCTTTCCTGATAAAGCAGCGTTTAAGTGTGTTGCGCTGCTTTGTGTACAGGCGTTACCGGGGAAACCACTATTTGTGCCGCTCCTACAGCGCCTCCTGCTGGCACCTAATGTAAACAGCCTTGCAAACCTATAGTGTGGATTTGTTCTACAATATTCACTCATGACAGTAAAGCCCCTTTCACACAGCGCTTTGAACCCGGCAAATTGCCAGAGTGCCTTCTGTGTGAACGCAAACACGACCCGGGATTGATGCCGGGATCGATGCCGGGTTGGGGACCTAGTAACATTGCCGTGTTCAGACCCGGAACGCGCGCTGTGTGAACAAAAGCCAGAACCAATGCCGTATAAGGGGTGTGCCGTAGTGAGGATTCACGAGCCTTTGCAATGACGTAGTTATCGTGCGGCTCAGTTACTCTAGAAAAAAGTTTGTGTTCGTCATCGATACAAGAAAGAACGAAAAAATGTCTGCAAACTGGACTGAAGTAGAGACCCGTCACATCCAACGTCACGCGTCTTTCCGGAACATACACGGGTTGTGTGTGAACGCGCTCTCTGATTCCGGCAAATCACTGGCAGTGTGAATGAAGCAAAATCAAACGAACCCGGGTCAAATCCCGGGTCACTTTATCCGTGTATTTTCCGGAATCTCTGTGTGAAAGGGGCTCAAAATAGGGCATTCTAAGTCAATCTACTGCAGTATTTCCTTTCTCAAAATGTGGTTAACCCAGTCATGCTTAGGAAAAAAAAAATACTGTCATATACCGTGAAACCGGTATAATTTTGAAAAATACCGTGATATGGATTTTTGGTCATACCGCCCAGCACTATTCCGAAGTTATGATAAAAATGTCTTTGTACTCATTTAACCTGAGTTGCGTTGCGTAAATTTCTTACCGCCTAACACAAATGCTGTCAATGTAGGCATATGCTGTTGCGTCTCCACAGTAGTTTGTTGTTGTTACGTCTCCGTCCTCTGTTTCTTTTTCGGCCGTGAAACAACGAGGTGGGCCAGTGTTGCCACCTTGTGGACAAACTAATTAGTACAAATAATTCCATGTGTGAGTGAGCTGAGCGTACTAAGTATGCTTATATACAAAAGTTGGTGGAACAACCCTGATTTCCAATCACAGCTTTCATACGTTTTGGCATGCTCCCTATATGCTGATTTTAAATTTACATCTTCGCACACTGTACATGTAAAAAACGCAGAATACTTTGGGCTTTATAAGTTCAGAAGCAGAAGTTATCTTCTTGGAGGATGCCTGACATTGTGTTTTAGGGTGTGAGCTTGTAAAGGTCTCTTGTAATGAAATGAATACGACGCCTGGCATTTGAAACAGTTGTCAGGCACAAATGCCAAACTGATTTAGTCTACATCATTAAGATTTTTTTTTAAAACATCTATGGTATGTAGTGGATATACAGGGTTAACCATTACTTAATCACTGTTGACATTGCATGATTTGCATATTTAATGTTGTATAATTTTTTTTTTAATGGATCAATGAGAAACAGCATCGTAGTTGATTTCATTACAGTAAAATATATTGTATTTGCCAGATATGTATATGTTGCAAGAGAGTTCTTGTTACTGCTTCGCATTAGACTTGCTCGTATATTATCAGTGCCAGGGTTTGCCAGCCTCAGCAGAAAGACATGCTGTGATTTAAGGCATTTTAATGCTTTGCATGGTGGCAGGGGTTTTGTAGGCATGTAACAATTTTTTTTTTTTTAATTAGGGTTTCGCAATCCTGTCGCAACAACATGTAAAATTTTCACAGGGTGTTTGTACAAAGGCTGCACTTTCTGTTTGCATATACTTCGTATTATTTCCCATTTTATGATAACACTTTGAGTTCGGCATCACGTCCTCTTCCATGTCTCCACAATACGATTTATTTATTTTACCCCTTTGAAGTTTTCCTGAATTGTGACTTTTCAATGTAACTGCTGTCAAGTCCTTGATGGGGTCGCATTTGTAAAATTTAAATAAATGTATTATAAAAATGACAGAATGTAATTCTATAATAGGAAATGACCAAGTATATAGTTAGACATAAAGTTTTATAAATAAATAAATATTGTTCCAAAGCAATTTTACAACAATTTATTTATATGTTTATTTAATGTTATTGCGCTGCTTTGGGGGGAATGTTTAATTTAATTTTTTTATTTATTCAAGTAAAATCTAAAGATCTTTAGAACAATATTTTTTTATTATTATTAAAATTTTCTAAAGCTGCTTTATTTGTAAAAAAAAATTGTTAATGTTGTAAAGCTGTTTTGTAAAGAAATATTTTTATTTTATGTTAAAGTAAAATCTAAAGATGCTTGTAGCAATATTATTTCATTTTTTACCTTAATTTATTTCTCGTTTTATTGTGTTAATTTTATTTTCATTTAAATGTTCTGAAGCTGCTTTATTTATTTATTTAAAATGTATAGATGTTTTGGAATAACATTTTTTCATTATTATTATTATTATCATTATTATTATTTAAATGTTGTTAAGTTGCTTTGGCATTTATTTACTTTTATTTATTTATTTATTTGTATATTCATTCATTAATTCATTTATAAAGCTATAAATAGTTGTTTCACACAATTGTTTTTTTCTCTCAAGTTTTAAGTTGGACCCCTTTGGTGCAAGAAAAGTTAACTTGACTAATGGGGTCAAATCAAATATGTGTCAGAAATACAAGAACATGGCCCCTTTAAGATTTATTATAGGAACGGCTGGTCCCAGAATTGTTGAAATGGCCAGATTATCTCCAAGGGAGGCCTCTGTGTCCATGTGTCAGGTTGGAAATTGGGAAGGTCTCTGAGCTCATTACAGGAATCAAGTTAAAGAGATATGTTTGGGCTTGACCAGGCCTTGGGCTGTAGCTCACCAGACTCAAACCCCCACTTCCCTTCCATCCTCTCCCCCGCTAATGACCAGTTTCAGTGACCTCCTCTCCAGCACTTCCATACCACCCGTTTGCCCATATGCATGCTGGTATAATGACCAGCCCCTAATGGCAGGGTCCACTGGAATCAAACTCCCGCACCTCAAGAGCTCCTTTGTTCTGTTAACAGTCCCCATTTAACCGAGTGACACATGGAGGAAGACAAGCATCACGACCTGTAATTAGACCTTAATGTGTTCAAAGACACATTACGTTGTGAAAAGCCAGTCGACATTTAGATGCTGAGTGAATTTTCCCCCTATAAAATTAGATCTGTGTGAATGGGGATCATTTTGACAATGTTGTCATCTGTACAAAGAAAAAACGTTTCCAGTTTTAGTACATTGTTGTCGTGAGAAGCGCTTTAATTCAGTGAAGAATGCCGATGTTTTACCATGGTACTGAGGTGCTAAATGCGTGGTTTTACCTGTGGTTATCATGATCTAAATGTATGATACTATGGATGACCAATGGTTAATTTGAATAAAAGTAGAGTCCTAACTCTTTAATTTTACCCTATAAAAATGAGGTATTTACATCTGAGCCCAACTCAAGCTACTGTCAAATGTGCATTTCTAAGAGACAAAACATGTAATATTATTAATTTTGCAGCCTGCACTGGAAACTGCCTAAGATACACATCATCAAAGGCAACACAAACTTGTTTCATGATCACCCGTTAGAACATGCAGAAACAAAGAAATGAATATTTATATTAAAATATTAATTTTGTTAAGGAAAAAAAAGACTGAAAAGAGATTTTACTTAAGTTTCCTCGTGCATATTTTGATGTAGGAAAAACATTTTATCATTATAAATGTTTTGAATATTGTTCACCTGTTTGGCAAGTGTTTGGCATGTTCTGAAAATAAAGAGTAGTTTAAAACCACAAATAAACTGTCAGGTTTCTTCAACTTTCACTCAGGAGCAAAAATAAAAGAACTAAAGATTTAACGTATCGATATCGACTGATATGAAACATTTGATCTTGATACTTTTTTTGGCCATATCGCCCAGCCCTATTTAATAAGCAAGTGCTCCCAACATGAAGTGCTTAGATCAGCGGCGGTGATTCAGCAAGATCATATTGTCAGTTGTCTTCCTGTTTCTAATGGTGTGTCTGTTCCCTTTTCAGCTGTAGTGATTTGATTTCTGTGGCCAAGAAGGCAGGAATCTAATCATTGTTTCTGTACTGACGTGCATTTTATTTATTCATTTATGCATTATATATAGACATAAAAGAATACATGCATTGAGGGTGATTTTTGGCAGATGTCAATTGACCCTTCTCATGGAGCTTGATTGACAGGTGTTCTGACCAAGGGGGTAATCCATCGACCGGAAGTTGAAGCCGGCCGGGTGCCGCCATCTTGTAGCAGAACTTCACTTGCGTTAGCATTTCCATTGACTCCCATTCATTTTGGCGTCACTTTGACAGCGAATAACTTTACATCTGAGGCGTTTAAAGACTCCATTTGTCCATTATTTATTTCTAAAGAAACACGACAATGTATAAAGAGCTTCATTACCTTCTATGTTACATTATGGCCCCGTAGAAACAGATTTAGTAAAAATAGGCTAACGATTGCGTCATAACCACTCGACTCTCTGTCGCGCTGTACAGAAATGACCGTACAGACAGGAGGAGAAGCTCGCAGGCAATCGGGGGGACGTCCCGTCAAGGGAGAAGCCCATAGATAATGAGTCCATAAAAACAACGGGATACTTACTCCTGCTCACTCACGCCAAAGAACTCTTTGCTCAAGTTCCCCGTCTCTGCAAGATTAACGTTGGCAATTTTTTTTAGGCACAGCTACTAGAAGATTCACGTCTGTCAGACAGGTTGCTCACGTCATCAAGCTTAGTTTGAGTCGGTTTGAGTCTGCGCGTCAGGAACGGAAGTCCTCAAAAATCACTAAAAATGGGCTTCAACTGTCTCAACTGAGTTCCAATGAGATGGCTCTGTCCACTTCTTATACTGTCTGGTTCTGACCAATCATACTTCGCCATCCACCATTTTGTCCGACAAAGCAGTCAGGAGAGTTAGTAGATTAACTTGTGAGGATTTGAAAAACTGAATATACTGACGCCTTTCCGCGGTTAAAACAACATTCCTTCTTATGTTCATTCATGTTTAATTGATGCTATAAATGAACTAGAAGGAAAAGATTATCTTTGCGAAGGGTCAATTGAGGCAATCATGTGTTCGACCCATGGCTTACAGTAGCAGTTTGCGCTCTTGCTCCGACACCTTGAGTAGTTATTTCTTGCCAAGTTATTTCTTCTTACTATCATCATTTCCATCATTCACATCCCTTCTCCAACATCCGTATGAATAAGTCTGTAAAAAAGGCAACAATAATATACACTGCAACTTTAATCTACAGGTCCAGGTGTTCTGACTCACACAGGGCTTCAATAAGGATTAGCTCTGACTCTTTCCAAAGGTCCCTAATGAAAGGTGGGGATCTTTTGTTGCTCCTGGTGGAGGCCCGGGGGGGTCTGAATAGTTGCGCGCCTTGAAAAAGTGTCCTTATGCACCGTGACTGGGGCACAACAACAGCCACCGGCCTTGGGAACGGACCAAACTCCGGTTGCCATGGAAACCTGCGGATGTGGAGCATGAAAAAGCGGCGCCTGCGAGTTACTAACATAGCGTGGCAGCATCCCTCTTCACGTGTCAAAGCGATAATCCTCTCGCTTCTCCCAGCCTCCTCCTGTCCATCTCGCTCTTTAACCACCCGCCGTATCAGAGGACATCCAAAACAGCCTTCACTTCTTTCTTTGAAAGTCGCCGCTTTTGGCTTCGGCATCATGGAGTTCCTGACATCGCAGTGCAGTTGAACATATATATATATATATAGATGTGTGTTTAAATGCAGTTTGCCTGTGGAGAGGCTTAAGAGGTTGGCTGTTCAATAGCGTTCTTCTGCTTCTGAGTGGCATAGAGCGAGAGCGAGAGCAGGAATGTGTTCGGAATACATCCCCCGCTCCGCGCCAATCAATGTGACCTACTGAACCCGCGCTATTAGTTTCTCATCAGGTGGACACATGACTGCGAGAGAGCCTTTGTGTTTAAACTTGCCTCACCCCGACTTCAAGGTTAGACGGATTGATCTAACGTAACCGTGTGCCCTTGCTTTACAGTAATTGTGTTATGTTGTTAGGCACATGATATGGTTTTCAGTCACCTCTTCACAGATACATGGAAGCTTCACATTAACATCGCTAATTACTATTGTAATGAAAAATGCAATTGTATTAATTAGTATTATTATGCAAACTAAAAACAATATAATTTGAATAATAATACATTAGTTCAAACAATTATAAATAGATCAACAATTATATTGTAATAATAGCCTAATAGTAATTGTTGTCATTGATATTGTTGTTATTATTTTTGTTATTGTTATTGCAATTATTACTTAATTTAAAATTACTTTTTAAAATTATCTATTATCAAATGTTGTCCTATTATTTTTATTATTATTTTATTAATTTTTTTAAATAATGTATTATATCAGGTAATGTATTTATTATTTTATTTTTTATTAATTTTAAAGTAATGTATTATGTCAAGTAATGTTTTATTGCTATTAGTAGTAGGTAGTAGAAACAAATTGTAAAAGTAACAAAATCATGTATTATTAATTTATTTACTTTTTAAAATGTAGCAGTAGTAATACATTAGTTCAAAAATTATTAATAAATCAACAATAATAATTTAATATTATATAATAATAATAATAATAAAAGCAATTGTTGTTAATATTGTTATTTTTGATATTGTTATTGCTATTAATTTATTTAAATAATTTACTTTTTAAAATGTATTATATCACAATGTATTAATATAATCATTATTATTATAAATATAATGTATTTATTTTAAATGATGTATTATATCAAGTAATGTATTGCTATTATTATTAATATATATTTTTTAATTTATGTATAAATTAAGAAATTATTTAATTTGTATTAATAATAATAATACATTATTTAAACAATAAATAGATTTATAGATGATTAATAATAATAATAATAACAACAAGTATTGTTGTTGTTGTTAATATAAATATTGTATTATTATTATTATTATTATTAAAATCATTATTATAATTTTTTTGGTTGTTTTTTAATGTGACTTCATGTCTTTTTGCCTGGATATCTAAGCACCAGTAGATATTACATTGGAGTTCAGATCACAATATTTGGCAAAATAATAATTATTTTTTTTAGTTAGTCATTCAAATCATGCAGCAGTATTTCTTAACTTACGACCTCTGTTGTTAACCAGCTTCACCAGCTCAGGTTAGGTTTAGTTGTCTATGCCAGTGTGGGAATGCAGGAACATTATTCCTGTTATCAACTCTGCATTTGCTCTGTTCCCCAGAAACGCCCTTATTTGCCAGCTATCCCACATCACCGCACTTCCCTTGAACATTGTGAAGTGAATAATGTTTTGGAGGACAAGCCACTGCTTTTCACTTTCTTGAAGCCAATTTAAACTTCAATTTTCCATTCTTGTTCCAAAGCTTTTAGTCAGAACTGTGAAAGGAAACGTGTATGCTTCGAGTCCTCTTTCCCGCCTTCAGAAAATAATGTCTGTTTCTGGTTTGCTTTGGACTCCCAGCGTTTGCTTCTTTCATTTTTAGCGCTGACTCTGGTTGTTGACCAATCATTAATCATTGCTGTGTCCATGCAGTGAGGAAACTGCCAGGCTAATAGAGAGAGGAGGGAAAGTGCTTTATCTAACTGAGTGGCCTTCTCTGTTCTTCTCTTGTTTAGGCCCTGGCTGCATGGAGAGCGAAGTTTCAACTTGTTTACAGGTCAAGTGAACACTTTGAACAGATAATCGGTAGAGGAAAACAACATTAGCTTGAATTTGCTGGAGATGACTCACTTTAGCAAAGGCTTGATCTAAATTTGCAAACACACGTGCACAAAAAAATGTTCCTATTAGGGATTAAACGAAACTAAAACAAAACAAAAAACTATCAAATATATTTATTAAAAATGAATAAATTGTTATTGGGTGGTATTTATTTATTTTGTCGGCTGAAATTGGATATTTAATTTTCGCAGCTCATTTACACTCTTTACATTTGCATCACCTTTGTTGTTCAATATAATCTCAAAAGTTCTCAGAAATCGAATTTCTCCATTTTGTTATGATATTGTAATGCTTAAATTCACTTGTATCGTTCAAAACAGTTAATTTTAGGGTTTTATTTTTCATTTATCTTGACAATATTGTATAGAATTTTAATATCAGCCAATAATCAGTAATTGACCATAATATTACAAATATCTTATCCATTTTAGAGTGGATTTTGATATCGGTGCATCCCTAAAAAATGAGGTCAGGGCAAGTGGCAAGTGGAAAAGGGTTCTTTTTTTAGATTATTCAAATGTTCTTCACACTAAGATATTGTAAAATCCAGATCTTGATTGTATAGCACTCGTCTGCAGTAATTTAATAGACTTTTTATATTACTGTTATAATACAGATAAAATTTGAATTCCGTCAGAAGAATCAGGGATCGCTAAGGAGACAGCGGGTTAACATGAGAAGTAACAGACAGATACAAGATTGAAGTAGAAATATGATTGGTTTTACTTGAAAGGAAAAAATAGAAAATTTATAAATGTAAATTACAAGATCACATAAACAATAAAATTGACAATGAAAATTTCCACCACGAGTGCACTCTTGTCGGTGTTTTCAAATATGTACCCACATAGTCAGTTCAACACTCAAAAAGAAAAGAAAAAAAAAAGAAAAAAAAAAGTTCTTAAAATCGAAATTGTCGTGTTTCCACGAGTAGGCCTGAAAACTCAAGGAAAGGATAAAGGCCTCCTATCCACGAAGTGATGTCTTCTCCCTTTCTAGAAACTGGGTTGGCTCGCCATCAAACACGGAGTCTACAGGATGTCACAGAAGGTCGTGCAGTCATCATGTCTCCAAGGTATCAAGAAGAAAGAAAAGAAAACGGAAAAAAAAAACAAAGGAGAGAGGAAAAAAAAACCTGGCCTGATCACAGACCAGAACATTCATTTAGTACATTTCAAAATAAGTTCCACATCAAAGATCCAGAATAACATCTAATACAGTTACAATTACCATTTCTTCATGAAATAATATAATCACATTTATTTACCTCTGAATCAATAGCTTTCTCTCTAATACAGACACGTGGCCAACAATGGCGACGGTGAACTCTGAAATGAACAAATAATAACCATGCGGTTCACTATAACCGCTCAACTGAAATAATCAGATAACCAGTAACATAAAGTACAAATATATCTTTTCACAGAATTGATTAACTAATTATTTACCTTTGTGTTCGATTTTTCTTTTGCTCTCACACAGGCGCAACTACAGGCGTGCGTGATCATAAAATGGCGTCGGTGAACTGCAATGTACAATGACCACGCGGTTTACTTCAGACATTTATGACTACTCGGATCAAAATACAATTTTAAGAGAAAATAACCAGTCCACAGCAACTAAGTTACAGTTTAGTAGCAGTCATTCTATCGTATTATGAAGTAATACAGTCTTTTTTTCATTAATTATATGATACTAACTCACCAAGTAGAATGTATTCCTCAATTCAGTCGGCTTCTTATTCAGAATGGATCAAACTAATTAATTCTCAAGCTTTCTCGTATTATTTCAAAGATTTTCAATCAAAGATGTATAAAAACGGATCACGACGATCAGATTGCGTCTGCTCTTCTCAATCAAGCTCGTCTCTTCTGTCATCGCGCATGCTCGTTGACGCCCATGGCGCAAATGACAAAAAGCTCTCATTGGTTGATCACTAAGCTTCTATCTAAAACGAGTTCGCAAATTTATTTATTTTATATTCGTAACTTTTACATCTCTTATCGACTTTTATTAAGGAAACAGGATATTGCTAAATTGTGTATAAATTAAATAATTACTTTTATTTAACCTGTGTTACATTCTCCCCTCCTAAATTCATGCAAGTCCCTTTGCATGTTCTGCTTGGCTGACTGGTGACCACACTGTGTAAACCATTAGGCAGCAAGGGAAGGACATTCAGATTTTCATCTCCACCAAGAGATTTAACAAAAGCCGAATTCAGACCTTGGAACAAAGATTGGACCACATATATTAATGGGTTTCCTGGCTGAAAATAAGTAAGTCGCTCTGGTTCTCCTCTCTGTCTAACAGAACGCCTCGGTAAGGTGTCTATCTCATCTTCTGATTGTTGTTCTGCTTTTACAGGAACATCTGAACTTTCAACAACACTGGTTACTTCAACTTCATCAACAGAACTACCCATTACAGCATCGACTTGGCCCTTATCAGGTAAGTTACTTTGTTCAAGGACACCGGGAACATTAAGAGGTAAGTGTTCACCAGGTGTATCGAAAGGTAAGTATTCATCAGGATTACCGACTGGTAAGGCTTCAATAAGTAAATTATTACTCTGGTCGCCCTGCAAAGTTTTGCCGGTTGAGAAAGTTTGTTCGGCTGAGGCATCAGCAGAATCAGCGCTCACGGTCTCTTTTTCCACACAGATATCATGAACTGTAGAGAACCGTACTGTCTCTATATTTGGAGTATGACTGTACTCACAATACGAATTTCCTTCTTCAGGATCAGAGAGAGAAGTGTCATCAATTAACGGAACCTTAGGATTCTGTCGTGTTCGAGGTCTTGAGATGGATTTGTTTAGAGTGGGTGGTTCAACTTCGGGAGACGGTAAAAACCCACACGGGAGCAACAGATCTCTGTGAAGAGTACGCAGAGGACCGTCCTTTCTCTCTGGACGAACAGTATAAACTGGCAATTCAGCTGCCTGACTCACCACAACATACACCTCAGACTCCCACTTGTCTGCTAACTTGTGCTTCCCGCGTATCCGAACGTTCCTCACTAACACACGATCACCAATCTCCAAAGAACAATGAGTTACGGATTTGTCAAACCTAGCTTTGTTTCTTTCTGCACTTTTTGACATACCACGTGACGCAAGCGAATAACTCTCTTTCAGATTGGTTTTTAGATGCTTGACATACTCGGAATGAGACTGTCGCAGACCATCTTGATACGGCAACCCAAAAGCAAGGTCGACGGGTAACCTGGGTTGACGTCCAAACATCAATTCGTAGGGAGTGAACCCAGTGACCTCATGTTTCGTGCAATTGTACGCATGAGCTAAAGGTTTTACAAAATCTCTCCAACGAACCTTGTCCTTTTCTTCTAAGGTACCCATCATACTGAGCAAGGTCCTATTGAAGCGTTCGACCGGGTTTCCCCTGGGATGATAAGGGGTGGTTCGGGATTTTTTAACACCTGCCATTTCACAGAGCTCTTTAATGGTACGTGATTCAAAATCTCGGCCCTGGTCGCTATGAAGACGCTCGGGGAACCCATAATGCACTACAAAATTTTCCCAAAGACATTTTGCTACCGTCCTTGCCTTTTGGTTGGGTGTGGGGACTGCCACAGCATATTTGGTAAAGAAGTCAGTGATTACCAAGATGTCTCTCGTGTTACTCTTGTCCGGCTCTAATGAGAGAAAATCCATACAGACCAACTCTAAAGGTCTTGTGGCTTGGATATTAACCAGCGGTGCAGCTTTTTGAGGCAATGATTTCCTCCTCACACAACGACCGCATGTTCGGATCTTTTGTTCTACTTCCGCAGCCATCTTTGGCCAATAGAAACGAGACCTTACTAAATCTAGAGTTCTCTCCACCCCCATATGACCCATACTGTCATGCAAACTGCTCAATACAGAGGGCCTCAGTTTCTCAGGTAGCACGAGTTGGTAAGTAACTAATTCCTCTACTTGCCGCTTCCGATAAAGCACCCCATCTTTTAACTCAAGACGGTTCCACTCTCTTAGAAAGAAAGGAAGATCTGGGAGTTCCCTCCTGACTGTTGGCGGAGGCTTTTCTCCCGACTCTAAGAAAGACACTACTTCTCGAATGACTGGATCTGCCCTTTGCTCGTCACAGAGGTTCCCTGACAGGTAAGATACAACAGGTAACCCCTCTAGATCACCTTCTTGTTCGTAACTATCAGGTACTGCATCAGGGTGAAGTGCAAGAGACTCAACAAAAGCAGCACCAGACCCAACGTCCGTTGGCGGTCTGACCAGATGCTTCTCACATATCGCCTGAACTACGTCACTTGCGGTGTCACACGAATCTGCAGCTTCCGCGAGATGATTCTGCATAAACTGTTGAATTCGTTCGTACTCTTTTTGCGATTGAGGATTTTCAGGCAATTGTTCCTGCGGTCGCCTTGATAGACCATCAGCATCAGCATTTAACTTGCCTGCTCTGTACTGTAACTTAAATGAAAAAGTGGAAAGGGCAGCAAGCCACCTGTAGCTAGTCGCATCTAGTCTCGCCGTGGTTAGAACATACGTTAGAGGGTTACTGTCTGTAACGACGGTGAATTGGCTACCATACAAATAATCCCTAAACTTTTCAGTTACTGCCCATTTAAGGGCAAGAAACTCAAGCTTATGCGCCGGGTAATTGGACTCACTGCGGGATAACCCTCTACTTGCATATGCAATGACTCGCATCCTCCCTTCCTGTTCCTGATACAGGGCTGCTCCTAAACCCTTGGTGCTGGCATCTGTATGCAGGAAGTAGGTAAGTTTAGGGTTAGCAAAACCCAACACAGGCGCAGTAGTCAGGTTGTCGATAACAGACCGAAACGCTTCCTCACAAAGTGGGGTCCAACGGTCTCCGAACGAATCTTTAGGGTTATGGTATGAACCCTTACTCTCACTCCGTTTAACACTTTTCCTAGTCGGCGGATACCCTACGGTCAGATCGGTGAGTGGTTTCACAACCCTAGAGTAATCCTTAATAAAACGGCGATAATACCCCGAAAAGCCCAAAAACGACCTTAACTCCTTAAGGTTTTTGGGACTCGGCCAGGTTTTTAAGGCTTGTATTTTCTCCGGATCAGTCTCAACGCCGTGCTCAGACACAATGTGCCCTAAATAACGAACGGACGTCTGAAAGAACTTACATTTCTCAGGGGCGAGTTTTAGCCCATACTCTCTGAGCCGAGAAAGAACTTTTAACAGCCGTCTTTCATGCTCTTCCAAAGTTTCAGAAAATACGATTAGATCGTCAAGGAATACAAGTACTTCCCTGAGATTGATATCCTCCATACACTTCTCCATCAATCTCTGAAAAGTACTTGGGGCATTAGTGACCCCCTGAGGCATGCGATTAAACTCCCAAAACCCCAGGGGACAGACAAAAGCGGTTTTAGGTTTGTCTGCTTCTTCCACCTCTATCTGGTAATACCCAGATTTCAAGTCGAGTACCGAGAACCATTTTGATCCGGTTAAGGCGGAAAACGTCTCCTCGAGATTGGGTAATGCATATGCGTCTTTAACGGTTTGTAGGTTTAACTTCCTATAGTCTATGCACAACCGTACATCTCCGTTTTTCTTCCGCACTACTACGATAGGTGAAGAAAAGGACGACTCAGACTCTCGGATAACGCTACTCGCAAGAAGATCGCGCAGATGTTTGCGGACGGCTTCCAGATCTTGCGGATGGATCGGTCGCGCCCTATGTTTAAAGGGAGTTTCATCATTAAGTTGTATACGATGTTTCACTTTTTGTGTATGCCCAAAATCTAGATCGTGCTGACTGAAAACATCAGACATTTCTCTGAGTTTTTCTGAGATGCGGTCCCGCCATTCTTGTGGCATGGGGGACTCACCGAAATTCAAGGCGAAATTGGATTCCTGAGTAGGTAAGTGCTCACTAGCCGGGGAAACACTCGAATGAGGAAGCACGGACTCAACTGCATGCAGCTCTGCTATTATGCATCGTGGGGGAATGGTTATATCATGCTCTGTTTCGTTTTTTAGTACCACAGGCAACCAGACAGACTGACTACTAGAAGGGGTAAGTAAGCAGCGCTTCACAAACACACCACCAGGCAAGGAGGATTCAGACGGATGTTCTACCACTACACAATTATCTATCGCAACAGGTACCGCAACAGAGCCTTTCACCACGACAGTTTGACCAGCGGACATGACCTCCGGTATGTTGCCTCTTAATCTCACATGACCCAGAACGCCACTCGTGTTCTGCTTTCGCCTCGTTTCAAGGGTTTTCAAAACCACTCTATACCCAAATAGAGATGGCTGGTGCTTCTGGGATTCTGCCTGTAACTGCTGCTCATAAAGGATGTCAAGAGCGTTGGTACCTATTAAGATCAACGGCTGAACGTGAGACTTCACATCTGGAACAACTAAAGCTACCGTGGCCACTTCAATAGTCACACCCAAAAACTCTTCAGGGAACGTGATGTCTACCTTTACGTAACCCTCGTACGGAACGGACAACCCATTTGCGCCTTCTACCTCTAATATATCGTCAAGAGGGTTAATCGGCTGCTCTGAGAGGTGTTGTTCATAAAAAGACTTAGGCACAGTCGTGACCTGGGATCCAGTGTCTAGTAGACAATGACATTTCTTACCAGCTATGCTGACTTCGGCAACACACCTAGCACCAACTAAGCCCTTAGGTAGGTTTGCATTCTGCTTCCTAGAAGTTTGGCATTTCTTGAAGACACGATTTACAATGGGACCACTTGACTTTAACTCAGTTCCTGTATGTCCCACGACAGGAACTGCCTCTAGTTTAAATCAGAGCTAGTAGGGAGATTCTGTGACTCCCACTGTAACTGTTTCTCCCTTAACAGCCTACGTTTAGTAGCGACAAGCTCGGGATTTGGCTCAGAACTACAGGACGATGCAATGTGGCCATCCTCACCACATGTGAAACAGTACCACGGCCTAGGTCTATCAGTTGGCTTCCTGTTGACTGGAACTACACTCGCAGCAGCCCCTGACTTCCTTTGGTCAGGTGGTGCAAGCTTGTTGACTACCTCTCGCGACGGGGTTTTCTTTGGATATTTAGATCGGACTGCGAGATTAGCTAACTGACTCTGAAGTTTGACAATCTGCTTCTTTAACTCGCGCGTTTCGGTTTCAAGAGAGCTCACTCTAGGACCTTCGTCTTGTTCTAATTCAGTAGAAACCCACGCTTTCTGAGAGTGCATAAACGCTCTCTGCTTAGAGGACCCAAGGTGTTGCTTCATTCGAGTTGCTTTCGCAGTATGTTTATCCTCCTCTGTACGAAGCATAAGCAGAAGCTGTGCAAAGGAAGGAGGATTGTTTCGCTTTTGCTCTAGTCGTAGTTCGGTGATTAAATCATTATCCCAGCAGCCCCTGCAAAACTGCTTCAGAAGGTGCCTATCTGCCTCTCCTGGGACGATACCATCTCTTTTGACAGTTGCATTTAAAGCTGACTGTAGCCTGTACAGATAAGTGGACGGCCTTTCACCCGCATCCTGCAACGTGTTCATGAATTTGGCTAATAATTCATCCCCATCCTCCACAGCCCCGAAAGCGGAGTCTAACAGCTGGAGGTAAGCGGAAGGAGGAGATTCAGGATTCAGATGCTTTATAACATCTGCCGCAGGTGGCAAAAGACTGTCTAGTATTCGCCTAGACGCATGCAAATCGGACAAAGAGGGATCTTTCAAAATGAATTCGACACTAGAACGCCAAATGTCGTAATCTACCTCGTTGCCAGGCCTGGGGCATTTTCCTGAAAATACTCTGAGCCTGGGCTGTACATGCCCTTGAGCAACCATTTCACTGCTCCGCACAACATGCTCAACTACTAGTTTTTGGACCTCGGGCGGGTTGAAAAATTTGGACGACGTGCGAAGGGTCGGCTCAATCAAGTCGATAGGAGTAGGTTGGGGCGCTACGTCATCTATCTGACTAGATGGATTACGAATTGGGTCGAAGTTCCCATCAGGAGATGCCCAATATGGTTTCTCACAGGTGTTTTCACCAGTACTACCAGAAACAGCGGGCTCTGGTGGGAGGTCAGCACTCATTTGCGACAGCATTTCACTCAGTATAGACTCAAAGTTGTTTCCGCTCAGTTCCGCTATTTCTTTTAATCTGTCCAGGTAGGACTTTGTTATGCTACTACCCAGTTGCTGTGTAAACACACTGGCTAACGCTCTCACATGGCACTTAACACCGGGTTCGCTTGACAGCTGGTGAGTATACGGCAATGTTGGTCCAAGTGATTGCATCGCTTTATTACTGTTGTACTCAACGATCACGTTTTGGTAGAACTCGGATTCTTTGTCGTCGATGCGCACGGTTTTGACAAACGACCCGTGTCGTTTCAGAGCATCAAACAATTCATCATCACTCGCAACGTCGGTTAAACCACTGACTATTACGGAGTTTGGGATAATAATCCCTTCAGCTTCAATAATCTCCATTATCGTCGCTTGCTTGAAAGCAAAAGGGATATAGAATGTGTAGCTGTTAGTTCTCAACAACAGCGCTGTCTCCTGGCTGGCTCGCCAAAGTTTATATAGCACTCGTCTGCAGTAATTTAATAGACTTTTTATATTACTGTTATAATACAGATAAAATTTGAATTCCGTCAGAAGAATCAGGGATCGCTAAGGAGACAGCGGGTTAACATGAGAAGTAACAGACAGATACAAGATTGAAGTAGAAATATGATTGGTTTTACTTGAAAGGAAAAAATAGAAAATTTATAAATGTAAATTACAAGATCACATAAACAATAAAATTGACAATGAAAATTTCCACCACGAGTGCACTCTTGTCGGTGTTTTCAAATATGTACCCACATAGTCAGTTCAACACTCAAAAAGAAAAGAAAAAAAAAAGAAAAAAAAAAGTTCTTAAAATCGAAATTGTCGTGTTTCCACGAGTAGGCCTGAAAACTCAAGGAAAGGATAAAGGCCTCCTATCCACGAAGTGATGTCTTCTCCCTTTCTAGAAACTGGGTTGGCTCGCCATCAAACACGGAGTCTACAGGATGTCACAGAAGGTCGTGCAGTCATCATGTCTCCAAGGTATCAAGAAGAAAGAAAAGAAAACGGAAAAAAAAAACAAAGGAGAGAGGAAAAAAAAACCTGGCCTGATCACAGACCAGAACATTCATTTAGTACATTTCAAAATAAGTTCCACATCAAAGATCCAGAATAACATCTAATACAGTTACAATTACCATTTCTTCATGAAATAATATAATCACATTTATTTACCTCTGAATCAATAGCTTTCTCTCTAATACAGACACGTGGCCAACAATGGCGACGGTGAACTCTGAAATGAACAAATAATAACCATGCGGTTCACTATAACCGCTCAACTGAAATAATCAGATAACCAGTAACATAAAGTACAAATATATCTTTTCACAGAATTGATTAACTAATTATTTACCTTTGTGTTCGATTTTTCTTTTGCTCTCACACAGGCGCAACTACAGGCGTGCGTGATCATAAAATGGCGTCGGTGAACTGCAATGTACAATGACCACGCGGTTTACTTCAGACATTTATGACTACTCGGATCAAAATACAATTTTAAGAGAAAATAACCAGTCCACAGCAACTAAGTTACAGTTTAGTAGCAGTCATTCTATCGTATTATGAAGTAATACAGTCTTTTTTTCATTAATTATATGATACTAACTCACCAAGTAGAATGTATTCCTCAATTCAGTCGGCTTCTTATTCAGAATGGATCAAACTAATTAATTCTCAAGCTTTCTCGTATTATTTCAAAGATTTTCAATCAAAGATGTATAAAAACGGATCACGACGATCAGATTGCGTCTGCTCTTCTCAATCAAGCTCGTCTCTTCTGTCATCGCGCATGCTCGTTGACGCCCATGGCGCAAATGACAAAAAGCTCTCATTGGTTGATCACTAAGCTTCTATCTAAAACGAGTTCGCAAATTTATTTATTTTATATTCGTAACTTTTACATCTCTTATCGACTTTTATTAAGGAAACAGGATATTGCTAAATTGTGTATAAATTAAATAATTACTTTTATTTAACCTGTGTTACAATTGGAAAGGGATTAATACATGTTTTTCATTCTTGTTCAATGAACTAATTATTGCACATGCATAAGTCCATGAGACACTAACTGTGACTGGCGGTGGACAACGCCACAGTTCCAATAACTTATTATGATGTTATGATGAACTATGCCTTTCTCCACTGACTTTCTGAGTTGTTCAAAGCGTTTCTGATGATTGTTAGAAGGATTGTCTTACTCTGAGATGGCGAATGGGAACATGGTTTGTGTAACATTAGCAACACATTATTAGCTGTTTGATGACATCGTCATCGTCAAGCAAAAGGCTTATCATATCAATTACTGTTATGTGTCCGATGTTGTAGAGCGACACCACAGTAAGTTGAGCGAGTGAATCTCTTAGCTTGTGTGAGTGAGTGGAGGCGGGGCTAATTTGCATATTAATGGAAGCAAGGGTGTAGAGTTACATTTAAGCGATTTTAAGGCATTAAGACATTTTTTAAAGGAAAAAAAAACGTTTAAATGTAATTTTGGTGGTCAAAGATGAGTTAAGGGACACAATGATTGACTGCGGGACTTTAATCACACAGCAAAAGAGAAAAGAAAATCACACTGCTCTTGACTGAATCACTTTTGTAACTTTTAATAAGAATGCATTTATATTTAATTTACACAGTGAAGACTAGGCAGTGTTTTTTGTCCATTTAATCACTTTGTCGAATGTAATTCGTGATACACATAGTTTTCGTGAAATACAATATACTCATATCATGATATGACACTTTGGTCATATACGAACAGCCACTTTTGATATCGACCTCCGCTCTGTTTAGGGACTCGTTATTCCATTTACGTTTGGTAAATGTCTGTGAAACTTGTTCAGTTTATGTCTCAGTTGTTACATTTCTATATGTTAATAGGAATTTTTAGACAAGTTAATAAATTAGCTGGAAATAAAGCAGGTGAAAGTGAGAACACATTTTATTTTGCATGCTCAATTGGAACTTTTTTCCGTGTCCAGGTGTCTATGGGAATTTGCATCTCCCCATCATGTCCTTTCTAGAGTTCCGGCCATCTTCAATGGCGCTAGCTGACAGATGGCTTTCTCTCATTGCTCTTTCAATTTTTTACAAGCAGTCCGATGCGCTCAGACTCATGTCAGCTCCTCGCCAGCTCTCTGCGGGGAGGCTAGTGCAGAGAACACCTCAAGTGTTAGTTAAGCCAAGTGTACACTACAAAAAAGACTTTTTTTGGACGCTTGCGAAATATCAGTCAAAGTATTACAACATTTTATCAATATTGTCTATCTCAGATGTTCTGAAAAATGTAGAACAGGTTTGTGTTATGTTAGTCTGGAATAATCTTTTACATTTATTCATTATTTATTTAAATGTATTATTATTTATTTCAATATAATGTTATGTTACGTCACATTATGTTACATCACGTTACATTACACGTGCTTGGAATAATCGTTTCAATGTATTATTTATTATTAACGTTGTATTACGTTACGTCACATTAGTTACAGAACAAGTTTGTGCTATGTTAATTTGGAATAATTTTTTTCATTTATTATTGATTTTTGTTTATTATTATTGATTTAAAAATAATATAATGTTATGTTACGTCATGTCACGTTACGCCACATTATGTCCGTTACATCAACTTACATTACCTTACATTACAGAACAAGTGTGTGTTAGTTTGGAATAATCATTTCGATGTATTTTTTATTTAAATGTATTATTATTTATTTAATTAAAATGTTATGTCATGTCACATTATGTCCATTACATTACAGAACAAGTGTATGCTATGTTAGTTTGGAATCATCTTTTCAATTTATTATTATTTTTTTTTTAATATAATGTTATATTATATTAATTATACATAGGATAATAAATGGGATAATCTTTGTGCTGCAATCTAGGGGTTTTGTCGCAGATTTAAAGCATGGTAAAGTGACAAGTTTATGTATGTTTTAGTCTCCGAGTGAAAAGTAAGACAAAAATAGTTGGAATCTGAGTTTGTGTGTGTGTATAGGTTATGATATCGTGTGAACCACTTGAGACGACCTTTGACATAAAGTTAACACACTTGTGCTCTACAAGCTTTGTGTATGTAGACGGGTAGGGGTGCTGTCATGGCAACAGTGGCCGTCGGGTGCACATGTACATCCAGCAACATGTAACCGCAGTCACGTCCCACTCTCCTGGCTTTGATCAACAACACTCTCTGTATTTTTCTTTCCCAGAGCCATGCGATACAGAACGTCACGGTGTAGACAATACACTCGATCTCTGGCTGCCACAAGCTGTTTCTTTCCTCTCGTTCGGACTTATACGACTGAAACCTTGGTATACACAATCTAGTTTATCTAAACCTGTCAGATCCATTGAGCCACACCATTTTTTAATGCTACCTTACATAAACTTCTCGCTTGAGCGGGTCGACGCAATCTCAAAGCGTCCCTCTCGCTGTTCATCTTGTTTAACCACGATCATGTTTCCAAACATCTCTCGTTCTTCGCTTTCAAGACCTACTCCATTACGTCAGTCATTGTCAGTCTTGATCGCTGACTGACAAAAAAATGTCCTTGACATTACAATCAGCAGGGGATGTCGACCCAGTTCTCTCTCTCTCTCTCTCTCTCTCTCTCTCTCTCTCTCTCTCTCTCTCTCTCTCTCTCTCTCTCTCTCTCTCTCTCTCTCTCTCTCTCTCTCTCTCTCTCTCTCTCTCTCTCTCTCTCTCTCTATTGCCCAGGTGGATGGTGGGTCAATGTGAAGATTCTTTTTGAATACAGTAATTTATAATAAAAAAATATTTTATAAATTCAATTCAATTCACACATGCAGTAACCTGAATACACCTGTTGTGTGGTGACTGAAAATTATTTTTTTTAAAATTGGGTGAGGGGCATAAAATAAAAGCAAATGTCAGGGTGGTCACAATGAAGAAAGAAGTCTAATTAAAATGTAAATTCTCAAAAATAAAGTACAGTTTGGTATAATCTTATGTTTATATTATATTATAGCCTATATATTGTACTGTTTTATATTTTTGTACCAAATTATGTTTTGTTAGTAAGTGTTTTAATAAGTCTTTCAGATAATTTGATCATTTTATGACAAGGCAATTTTATTTTAGATTGTAATATGACGTGGTTTAACTTCTCGTCTGCCATGACACTCTTTGTGAGGAATGTACACAAGTGGAGTGATACAAACGGTGAAACGGTTCCAGTGCTGATACTGGGGGAATATCGCACGGCTGGAAAAGGCCCTCAGCCAATCTGATTCGAGATCCAGAAAGAACTGTTGTAAAAAATATATAGAAATAAATGATTAAAATGTGAAAAGCTTTTTTTTGTTTTCTATATCATGGACACTCTTATCTGTCACTGACCCTGGTTCCCTGGTTGGAAGATTGCAGTGTTGTGATTTACTGTCCTTGGCAAGCAGCGTGGGATTTCTGTTGCACAGGGCCGCTCGCGTGCGACTCGCTGCTAATGGGTTAGAGGCTAGGCTAGCTGACTCGATTTAGTCAGCACATGTTCTGCTGTCATTTTATTAGCTCTTTCTTTCTAAACTGATCAGAGGCCTGTGATAAACTTGTAATATCCTGTCGCCCTGTGGTGTTTTTTAGGAGTCTACTCTCATAGACAGTATGATTGTGTTTTAAACTGACCTGAGACCTGTGTTGCTCAAAAACACTCTTGAGGTCCATTTTAGTGGTTCTGACACCCGTCTTGCAGTTCTTACAACCGCCTTTTGAAAATGCGAGATGTTCTCTGCGTCTCCTTTTGAAGGTGTTATGAGCTGGCGAGTCGAGCATGTCAGATTTGTCTGGAAACTGTTACGGTGAAAAGAGAGATGTGACATTCTTAGTGTCTTTTTTAAACACATGTATGAACAGTTGAAAATGTTTAGTTCTACTGTTAACTCTAAACCACCACCTGCGGTTGGTTCAAAACAGTGTTCGGCCCTAATAAAAAAGAAATCCCTTTTACATTTAATATGTGTGAAAATACCAATTCCCATACCTCATAAATCACAGAGTTGTATTTTAAGTTATATTCTATTGGACATTTGAGCCTTAAACTCCTTAATATGTTGACCAGCTGGATACAATGAGCACTTTCGAGGATGAATAATCAGTGGATTTGCCACATAATTGGCATAAAATCTTTGAGTTTCATTTGAAAGACATGGTGCATTCAAATATATCTAGTTTGTTTGTTTGCTGAGGTTTTTGAGGTATTTACATTTTGTTTGCAAAGGTTTTGAGGTATTGAGTCATTTTTATGAGGTATTTGAGTTTTGTTTGCTGAGGTTTTTGAGGTATTTGAGTAGAGATGCACCGATCGACAGGCCAGGGATCGGAATGGGCCGATTTTCTGCATGATTGGCCCAGACCAGTGACCGGCCGGTCAGTCTCACGTCTTTCCGATTCCGAGCCGGTCCATTTTGTTGCCAGCGGCGCATGGCAATAATAATGGCATACGCTTTCTCTCTCTTATCTACGTTTATCTCTCTTTATTCTATTGCATTTATTTGTTTATTTGTTCTTATTTTATTACTGACTTTTTAATTTAGTTTTTTTATGATGAAAAAAAAGTTGATTTTTGTCACACACAAAAACGGAAATCTGAATCAGCCCAAAATTCGGTGCATCTCTATATTTGAGTTTCGTTTGTTGCTGTTTTTGAGGTATTTGAGTTATTTTTATGAGGGTTTTGAGATACTTGGTTTGTTTGCTGATATATTTGAGGTATTTGAGTTATCTTTTGCTGAGGTTTTGTTTGAGGTTTTTGAGGTCTTTGATTTCTCTTTTTTTTTGTCGAGGTTTTGTTTTCAAGGTACTTGAGATCTGTTTGATGAGGTTTTGAGGTATTTGAGTTATCTTTTTGCTGAATTTTTAAAACATGCAACATTGTTGTAACTATTCAAATCATTCATACAGTTGCCAACTCCTTATGTGGCCACAACTGGAAAAGAAACTTGAATTTTGATACTTTCGCTTTGAGGTCAGACACAACTGTCATGTCTAAGTGGGCGGTTATTAGCTAGAATATGCTTGAGCAAGTGAACCAGAACTTATGGTGATAGTAAAAAGCCTGGCTACGTAAGACTAGGTTATAGTAATATGCACTTCAGCACAAGTTTTCTGCCTGTGTATAAGAGGTTGCCCACTCTCAACAAGCTTTCCCTTTAATACTCTCACTGTACGCTTGATGTCCATTGACATTCGCAGTTACTTTACGGTCTCTGGCACATTCACGTTTGTGATAGTGTATCTAAACGGTCAGGTCTAGAGGGAAAGGAGTGAGCAAGGGATGGAAAGAGAGGGGCGGAGTGTTGGTAATTGAGTCTTTTTTTTTTTTTCTTCGAGTGAGAGTTTGAAAGAGAGAGGTCAGAAATAGCTTGGAACAACAGGCCAGTGTTTCTGCCTGATTTGATTACATTCCTGGCAGTGAGTTTTTATGTTTCGCTCTTGAGGGAGCCGCTGGAAGGTTACTGGAGATCAGCAAACCTGCTACCCCTCCTCTCCCCATCTTCCTGCCGACTGACATTCCCTCCGACAGCGGCCTGACGAGAAGTCTTCAGTCGTAGAAAAGCTTCCTGTGAGGTTAATTGATAATGCCAGCTGTCCACTCCACATCACAGAACCCACTGCAGTTCTCCACCACTGAGACTGGAGGTCTGGCTGTCTCCTTCACCACAAACCCTCAGTTTGGGGCGGATTCAATCTAAAAACAAAAAGTTGAACATAAGTTGAGTAATTTTTGCCTCCAATCATTTAATGATGTTTCTAAAACCTCTGGATTCTAAATAATTATCAGAGTCGATGAAAAGCCAATAATCAATTGAATCAGATGTAATATTAAAATAAATGGAGCTGCACAATTAATAACAAAATAAAACTGAAATTGCGATGTAGCGTTGTGCAATTATCAAATCGATGGCGGCGATTTAATTAAGTATTTAGTAGGGGTGTCACGTTTCTCTGTTAAAAAAATCGAACTGAACCGTTCTGTACCCACGATTCGGCACACACTTTCTCCCCCTGAACATAGCACATACTGGACCGTACAGAAACTGCGACACTATAACTGTGATAAAAACTGAACCGTGAGAAATGTGAACCGTTACACCCCTAGTATTTGGTCTGTTGCACTGTTTCGGAGTAAACGGTGGCAATGTTTTCCTGCAAGCAGCTCATGAGGTGGGGTTTCAACCATCTCAAACTGGCTCTAAACCAAGCGGCAACATTCTAATCTGAAAAATGAAGCCTACCCGGAAGTGCGAAAAACTGCAATACATCGAAAATCCGCTAGAGGGAGGTCCCAAAACTCCATAGACCCGCATGTTAAAATGTCAGTTTTCACAGCATAAATTCATGTTTTTACAGGTTGGTCCCATGGACTTTTATTGTATTTTTCGATAGGTTCCGAGTGCCTGACAACTGTGAGGGGGGTGAATTTTTTTCTAACTCTGTAGTTTAGATCGTATTTAGATATAAAATGTATGACAAATAAGCGCGTGATTGACAGCTGATAACGGGCTGCGCCGAGTGGAATTCCTGAAATTTGACGTCTCGGCCATGATCTGACACAACACATCATACGACCTCTGTATCCTTTCTGAACATTTGTATTTGAAATATCGTAAGATTTTCCAAGATGGCACCGCCTACCCCCCATAAACAGCCTCAAAACCGCTCTTCAGAAAGTCTATGGGTGACGTCACAGACGCTTTGTCCATATTTTTTACAGTCTATGCTCTAAACGCAGCAGACTTCATCTCTGCATGTGCTGTGAGTTTAACATGCATTTAGTAACAACAGTAATCCACATTGTCATCCAATGAGCAGAAGCGATCATATCCAATCCCTCAATTCTCTTTCACAGACAGGTCTGAGACAGGTCACCCACCACAGCGTCCGGTAGATAAGGCTTAACACTGTACAAAAACACCTTTATTTTTGCAACTCACAAAAATAATCATGTTCGTAACATACACTGTTTGTCAAGACTTAATAGCAGTTAAGTAGCGATTGTTACCAATTAAGTCAACACATAGCCAGCCCAGTCTCACAATGGAAACATCAGAGAAATGTTGGTTAATGGGTTGTTGTTTTTTGTAGCCACTGAATCAGAATTGCTTTTTGTGTCCTTCTAAACCATAGAGAGCAGTTTAACTACTGAATCCAGACTGTTAGGGAGGGAATTGTAATGGAGAGACTACTATTGGGGAGTTGATGTTTTGTTGTTTTTTTTTCAAGTAGGACTCCTACCATGTGAGGTGTGGTTTAGCACTACAGACACTGTGGCCATGACAACCCAAGCGGGTGGGTGGGTGTATGAGTATATGCAGCTGTTAGGGTGGGGATGAGATATTCTCTTCCTCTCTCACACTCATTCTCTCGGAGTCTCGTCTCTGTAATGAGATAAGGAGGGATTCTGAATGTATTATGTATTTTTTATTCTAAATGAATCCTCTCATGGGCTCTCACTCAGTCTTCTCCCACAATATGTCCTCCTGGGAACACAAACTAATGCTAATTAACTGGAAGTTTTACTTTGAAGGGCAGGCTTTTGGCATAAATGTCATTTTAAAAAGTGCTGCGAAGTGGACCAGTTGTGCACAAATAAAAACAGTATTTTACTGTTTTGACAGATAGATATTCTATGTGATGTATTCATATTTTGAAAAATACATCCAATGTTTTTTTTTTTTGTTTTTTTTTTCATACAATGAAAGTTGATTTGTCCAATGTTGTTTTGGATGTCATCGACTTGGTACAACATGTATCAATGTTGTAAATGATTACTCTTTATGCAAGAACAATGAGACCATCCATGTCCTCGTAGTGCACTATAATTCAGTTATTAAAGTGTGTGTGTGTGTGTGTGTGTGTGTGTGCGCTTCTGTTTGTGCTGCTCGTGAGCATCTGTATTTGCGTGTTCTTTTCCGACCACGCCTGACTGTTTGTTATACTCTGCCCCCGTGCTTGTTAGGAAAATCATGTCTGTAGACTTTCAACCTGATCATAAGGAATCAACATAAAGCAGACTAAATCACACAGGGACCTCTGCAGATGAGAAGAGCTCTGAAAAAAAAGTGTTGATGATTCAAGACACATGATATTAACACATTAGATTAGTTTGTGAGATCCAATGAGTTTAAAAGAGGCCAAATAGCCATATGGTGAGGGCGAATTTCGGTGGTAATTGGAAGAGAGAGAGAGAGAGAGAGAGAGAGAGAGAGAGAGAGAGAGGAGATGGTGGATGTTCTACATTGTGGGGTATTTTTAGTGTCTGAAGAGCCTCTTTTTTGCTTTTTCCCAGAGACAAGGATTCATCATTTCTGTCAGCTAGCATGGCAGTAGTTTAGCAGTTATATATCTGCTCAACTCAGAGTGGTTCTTTATAACAGCAATTCCATTAACACTCTCTAATAATCTGTTCCTCTTTTTTTTCCTCTCTCACTCTTGCTTTCTTTGATATTGAGCTTTAATTAGCACTTTTAGCAACAGCACTGTAAACTATTATGCCTTACACTGGAAATGGCAGTTTCCGATACAACAGTGAGGCTGACTAGCCTATCTAGACTTTTTTTTTCTTTACGTATCTTTAGATATTTATACAGTAGCAGTGGTGATGCAATTAGACAACCAGATGCATTTAGAGAGACAAATTTTGTGGTTTCGAACCTCTTTATGAACTTAAAAAGTTCATAAAGAATCAGGTAAGATCAGGTTAGAATCAGGTAAACCTGAAACCAGCATATAATTATGTTTATATACCAGCATATACAAGCATGTTTGGCACTTCCCTGGCTATTACAGCAACAACATAAAATTTTATAGATGGTTCAAGTTTCACGATTTATGATAATTGATTGGAAAAAGTTGGTCCAAGCTGGTTTGGATGATTGATAGTGGTGGTCCATAGACCTGGTAGACCATCTTCCCTGCATTTCCATTCTGGTCAATGTTGTTTTAGGTGTTACCAGCTTAGCAGTGATGCTGTCTAGTTGAGCTGGAATGATGCATTGATGTAATCGATTACGTGGATTACTCACTGTTTATGTTCATCCCTAATCCCCTGTCATGTTTTACACAGAACAACACTCTAGAACAGATGCTAAAGGCCAGTATGGCAGCATTTTGTTTTTGACAAGCGTGACAACCCCGTTCTATAACCAAACTGACACCTGGACATTTTCAGGACTCACAAGCGCATTCTCAACAAACCAGCGGTGAATGAACGGAACCGCACTGGACAACTTGTTGTCTGCCACGTCATATAATGTGAGAGCCACAGTGAACTGTATAATTACGACGGATTTAGTTTACTCACGGAGATTGAGAAATGATTTGATCCATCGGAGCTGCAGTGGGTACGAGCTGCGCCCTTTATAGGGAAGCTTTTTCACCAAGGAAGTCTTGCTGTTTCACCTAGCTAAGAAGCCTCATAGTGATACCAGCACACCAGCATTCAAAACACTCCAATTTTTCATCAAAGTAGGTCAACCTGTTAAGGGCACCTTGGCTAAAATGGTGGGAACACTTTCAATCAGCTGCCATGTTTATTGATCACCTCAGACTAGTCTGACCGTGTATTTCCAGCCAGGTTGTAAAGTGATCTGAGACAATTTGCTGATAGGCAGCACGACACCGCAGAGAGTCGATTTAATGAGAATCTCATCTTGTGTCCACTTCACGTGCTTCGTCTGCGATATTCTTTGAACCCCCACTCCTCCGACAAGGCCACCAACCTCTCCTAAAAAACGGTTGACCCAATTACAGCACAACGGTGTCTGCCGTTTTTTCAGACGACTGAAAAATCCGCTTAGGGTCCCAGTGCACTCTGATGTAACTAAGAAGCCAATGTCTTGAACAGATTTGACAATTATCTTCGTCTCCGGGTCAGCGTGCCATTGTCATTTGCATTCAGAACTAGAGCAGGGATTTTCCACACTATCTACTCAGCCATATGTCCTTTCCATACAAATGAATGGCTTCAAAACCAAATAAATGTGTTTGTTTGATCAAAAAGCCTGACTGAGTGATCACACAATCAATCATGTTTGGGATCATTAGGCTTTGCCAGTCTGTCCTGGTTTAGCTGGAGCGTGTATTAATTTGATACATCTGTAGAAGTCCTTGAGGACTCAGTGCTGTAGGGAGGGGCCAGATGTGCCAAAATATCTTAAAATAACCTGACTAACCTTCCTCTTCTACTACTGAAAAACTAGTTACCAGGCAAGAAGTCTGGCTGTTTATTGATGGTGAAGTTGGTTATTTTTTGTGTTAAAAAGATTAAGGTTAGGGTTAATGTAATGTAGCCAAGTTGGACATGGACTCTATCCCACACTGACCTTAACCTCAATATCAACCTTCCATTGCCCTCTTATTTTAGGTGTAGGTTGGACGGAAATGGTAGGTTGATAAGAATGATGATTGCTAGTCATTGTGAGGGGGAAAAAAGGGTGTGAAGTTGCTTAAATCTTTATTGCAGTGTAGCAGTGAAGACCCAAGCTAGACTAAAGACCCACATTTAAGTCAAAACAAATGCAGTTTGTAAATGTGTTTACCACACACAAAGTTCTTGGTGTAAATTAAGAAATACAAAAAGTATGGTTTCTTTGGTAATAAAGCTCAGACCTTACACTGTCCGAGATGGTTCTTGATGCCCTGCTCCCATTCTCACAGTATTGTAAATTGATGAACCTTATCCAAATGGCAATAGCAATTTTTTGGACAGTTGTCCATCGCTGTGATACCTTTTGTGGTGATGCTGTTATTCTAAATACGTTTGAGTGGGATTCATATCAAGTCAAGTCAGCCTGTAATTTCTTACAGCATGTTGTTCCTGTACCAGTAATGTTCTACTAGGGTAAACTGCATTAAGCATGATACACTTGTGAAGATATTATATGATGGTACTCATTCACAAGTCATTCTACTCATCGTTGGATAAGGATGATCAAATGATCACCAAATTTTTGCACATTACAATTTTTTTTTTTGCTTTATAGATTACGAACAGGAATCCTATATAGATGCCTTGATAATATCGATCCACAAAAGCAGCTCTTTGTTTTCCAGTCCCTGGAAGGCAGAGTATTGGGTGCATATGGTACATCCTGTCTCATATTTCTGCTCTAATCACAATGCACTTAAATTTCATGCTTAATGCATACAAAACATGCACCCTTAAGATAGATTGGACTCCCTTCCGTTCCTGCAGCAACCCAGAATACAGGAATCGCAATGAAGCAATGGCAATGATTCTGGGGTACAGGATAAATCAGACATGCCTCTTTATGGCTCCTGTATTTATGAAGGCTGATTAATGTGTGTAAGAAGAGGCAAGCTGTTTTTAAAGCTATCTAATTTATGTTTTTTCCAATTACTCCCAGTCTTATGACTCTGAGATTGTTAATATGGATGTCATCACTTGCAGTTTGGCGTTGTGGGTGGTGGTGGATCTTAAATGCAACGTTAACATCAGCAGTGGCGGCTCCAGGATTATTTTCTTGGGGGTGCTGGGGGGCTTAACAGTTCAAACGGGGTGCTAAGAATAAACAATCCCTAATGAAAAAATATACTTTATTGTATTTGAAATATATTCCCTTTTTCAATAGTACATTGCAAATATACTAACAAAATAATGGCTATCTTTAAATATATTAAAAGTATATTAGCATCATGCTTTTACCTATTTTACACAATACAACTTTTAACACACTTTAAAAAATAAAATAAACGCAAACAAAATGGAAAAGAGCGCGGGTGTCGAGACATGTTTACAAAAATTGTATCTTTTCTGCGCCGGTGCTAAGCTAATTTTTGGTGGGGCTAAAAGCAAGCCCCAGTCTAGGGCTGCCACTAAACATCAGTAATTGCTTACCATAAGAATGCTAAACACCGTTAGTGTCCAATGAATTCAGTTTTGAGTGGCTGCCAGAGACATTGCTTTGCAGTTAGGTGGTTGGCAGGGTGTTCTGGATGGATGCTAACCTGTTGTTGTGATGTTCTTTAAGATATTGCTATTCGTTTACTGGAGTGTTTTAGCATGACAGTCCATTACTATAGTGTTCTGGATGTTGCTAAGGAGTTGTTACTGTACGTGGCTGCTAGGGGGTTACTAAAGTGTTATGGGTGGTTGCTAGGATGTTTTAGGTAGTTGCTAAGATGTGATTGGTGTTTTCTAGGGCCTTTGCTAAGCAGTTGTGAGGGTATTATAGGTGGTGGTTACTGTGTTGCTAGGCATTTGCTTGAATGTGGTGGGTGGTATTTCAAGGTAGTTACTAGGGGATTGATTGGTTGTTGCTAGGGTGTTATGGGTAGTTGCTTACTGGCCCAGGTCTAAATAACCCAGCCCTTAGATTTCTATTAAATTACAGTATCTGGCATGTTAAAAACTATGATTGCTGGTGTCTGGTGTAAGTTTGAGTATGGCTTCCACGATTCCACGGTAGCCTACATTTCTTCTGATCATTTTCCTGCTATTTCTTTCCAATCACTGTCAATAGAAGTGGAGGGAAAAAAAGGCTACAACATGAAACAAATCACAAGCATGTACTGATATCTTGATCGAAAAAAAGATACATGTAAGTGAACCAAGACAGCAGGTGAAAAAATAAGCGAAGAGAGATGGAGCAGGAAATTACAGGGATACAGTCCAATAATGAGCTGCTTTGGTTCGGTTTCTTCAGATGATCCCAGTGATCTGAATGCCGGGGAGTGAGAAGTTGAATTGGGTTTGTGGAGATTTAAAGTTAAGTTCTCCTGTGAGGGGAAAAATCTGTTTCTTCTCAATCGTCTCATTGATTTTGTGTTTAGGTTGGGCAGAAGGGGAATAGTTCACTAAAACATGAAAGTTCTGTCGTCATTTACTCACCTTCATATCATTCCAAACCTGTATCTGTATGACTTTCTTTCTTCTGTTGTTCACAGAAAAAAATATATTTTGGAAAATGTCTCAATGTTCTCAACGGTCAAAAACAGTTCTTAAACATCTCTTATGTGTTGGAACAACATCAGGGTGAGTTAATGGAAATAACTTTCCCTTTCATCATAGAGTATGTATTTACATGCTTAAAGAATGCCTCATCAGATTTTAAAACTGGACATGAGCTCATAATGATTCACGTGTGATCTGTGGAAAATCATTGGTTAAAAAGCAGCATTATGTCTAGTGCATACCAGAGCAGCTACTGTAGGTAAAGTGGATGATCGCTATGATACGGGGCTCTTTTGTTTGTGTGTGTTTGAGAGGGAACGTGCTGTAGATCGCCCTCATGTCTCTCCATATCTCAATCTCCCTCAAAATATCCTGTTTGTCTTTCCAGACTAAAGTTCGCTCAGACCAACCCTAAATGGATGGAGGGTTTTCATTTGACCAAAATATGATGTAAAGAAGAACAAGACCTATGATCATCCCTCCATTTATTACCTTTGATATCGGCCTTCCTTTGTTGCGGAGCCAACCAATGTTTATAATAAGAAAAGTAAGTCTCACAAAGATAGGCCTTGTTTAACACGACCATCCCGGTCTCTCATTGCTAGCAGCTGGCTGGTGATGTTTACAAATCACAGCTGGAGGTTCTTGGGTCCGTCTTCCAAAGCCGTTCGGGATTCTTGCTCCGGTTCCGAGTACAAACGCTTCCAGATTGTTTTTCTATGGGGCCTGACTCTCATACCAACTGGGGCATGAGAAAATGGTTTGGGAGTGCACATAGACGCACACTCGCACATAGTGTGGTCATTAGCGTAAAAATTTGTGACTCACTGCTTTTAGATGTTCAGAGAGGGAGGGTTATTTGAACATCTGGCAATACTGCCATTTAACGTATTAGGGAAGTTCTTAACAATTAAAAAACGGTAATGTCTGTCAGTCATGTGCGTAAACAGAATGCTCATAGCAACACGTATTGAATGGTTTAGACGTAACAGAAGACAAATTTGTTCGTGCTGACTGACATCACCGAATGGTCCTAGATGAACCGTAGCTTTAGATGTCATATGCCCAGACCAGCCATGGACTAGTCACTTTGATGCATATTGTATACAAAAATGGCGAGAGCTGATTGATTTTGCCAGACACAACCTGGCTTTTAGCAGTTAAAATCTAATTAGCTGCGTCCCTATTCAGAGGCTGCATCCTTTAAAGGCTGCATTTGAAGGCCGACTAAGAATAGAACAAGTGGATCCTTTGCAGCCTAGATTCATTGTGCACCTGTGACGACAGGATTTTTTGGAGAGAAAAGGCCAAATCACACTTTTAAAGTATTGTGTTTCAAATTACTTGAATATCTAACAATACAAATGCTAAAAAAAAAGAAAAGAGTTCAAATGTTGGCTTTGTACGTAAATGGACCAAGGTGAACATATTTAGACAGGTTGTGAACAGCTGTGAATCATCCGTAGGCTAGACCATCCCATTTAACAAACTTTATGCTGATGGTCAAAAGTCTAGATAAGCATATTTTTTATATATAAATAATACACACACATGCATGTATATATTTAAGAAAAATGTGTTATTAATATATCAAATATTTATATTTATATATTATATTAATTATGTTTAAATATATATAAAGTATATACATGCAAATATTTCTTAAATATATACATGCATGTGTGTGTATTTATATATACAAAATAATTATACACACTACACACACATTTATTATGTAAACACAAACTTTTATTTTGGATGCGATTAATCGTTGCCCAGCCCTACTTTTTATATGTTGGGCAATTCCCTTTTTTATACATTTTTGTTCACCTGGTTCGGCATGTGCCATTGTATTTCTATGTAAACAAGCCCTAGAAGGATGTCTTTAACCATTGTGCTTCCGTCTTTTGCAACACCTCGTGCATGCCACTGCGTTTATACACAGCACTCAAGGTAAAAACTTTTTTAAAATGCATCTATAAATCTGAGTCTTGTGTATTCAACCGGAAAAACACGCTCTGTGGGAATGTTTTGCCGCAACGATCTTTGACATTCTTGAAAACTACATGGCTCTATGATCCATCATCTCTCCTGTCTCCAAAATATTCCCAAACCACGGATGTTTATTTATTTATCCTGTCCTGAATTCACCTTTCCTGTTTCTGTGCCTTCTTACATGTATGAACGATAAAAATCTTTGGCGGGAAAATCGTGCTTTCTGCAGTTTGGAAATCGCACATGCTCACTTCGCGATTTTATTACGATTTTGATAACGCAGAGTACACTCCCCTTCCAATCACAGACTCTTTAATGAATTCAGGACTAGTGGCCTCTGGGCCTCTGCTCTTTGCTTTTGTTATTACTGCAAATCACCACACCACAATCCCTTCCAGATGGCCCCATCTTCTCCCTCGGCCCAATTGAATTGCCAGTTTTTACGACTGCATCCCAAAGCATGTTTTCGTGCATCTTTTTGTCTACACCCGGAAACTTCTTGCTTTTTTTTTTTTTGTAAATTCAACAGCATAACTTAATATGACCACTGTTGTGGAGAAGCTCTGGCTTTGTTTAGGGAGTATGCCCTTGAGAGACACTTTAAAGTCCAACGTTAAAAGCAGATGATGCTCGGAAAAGCATAATGTCAGATTTCATGTCTGTTGCAGAGGCGGGACTGGCTAATTGGGTGATCTTGGTGAACTTTCTGCTAGGGTCACAGACAAGATACGTTTTCCTAAATTCACTGAGGCGACAAAACTAGAATAGAAAAGAAAAAATCGAAATTAATATCAAGGGAAATTATCAGCAAATAGGATTTGTCATCTTGCAGTCCTAGTAGAAGTTACGTCAAAACTAGAGATTTCCAAAGGAAAGATTTGGATGGAACGAGTGTAGTATTAAAGTTATATAAACAGCTGCTTACCTCATCCCTTTTACGATTCCTCTGGCAAACCTCCACCACCCCAGCTCCACCTTTTAGTCTCTATGATTAAATCAATCCCAGGGGGTGGTGTTTAAGGAAAGTTGGGTTTCTTTTACTTTTTCAATGCAGACAGCAAATCAGATCCCTTTACCGTTTATTATTCTTAAAGTTCTGAACATCTACACTTCTTGTTAGACTTAGATATTTATAGAATCTGTGTCCGCAGAATTGTACTTATGAATTTCGTCTTATAGGGCACTCATGCCATATCTGCGGTCCAGAATATCATAGTGACACGGGGATAGTCCTCTAAGTAATCACCTAGATCACACCCTAAAAACCAATTAGCAATAGCTTAGCATCCACCGGTGGTGAGCTTTGGAAAGCCGAACGCTATTGACATTTAGCTTAAAAAGACATTTGGTGCGTTCAAGTCCTATTGGGAAGTTTGTATTTACAAGATGGAATGTCGTGTCACTTTTGTCAGAGTAAGATGGCGGTGTACCATCTCTTAACAAACTACACAAAAATACAGTAAGGTTTTTAACTCTTTTACCTTTAAGTATTTTGGTATTCTGACACGTTTCTCACTGACACGCCCCCCCACCTTCTAGATTTTCCCACTTGTATACGACTTTGTGGTGCCGTTCATGTGCGTTGAACTCTATCTTTTCTCGAAATTCGATCTTTCCAACATGACTTGAATGCACCAATTTTACCTCAATTTAAATCCATTTCCTAAATTTTCCATCAGAATCATTCAAAAGTGTGAAAAAGTGCATAGAGTTTTGGTTCATTTTTATATTACTGTTGTAATTCCTGCTTTTCCGGTGTCCCCCAGGAATCAATTATAAGTGCATGCCATGTAGAGAGTCACATGCTGTTTAGGCGTTGAGCAGTGTGAGAGGTGGAATGCTTTGAGCCTGGCTGGAGGTTCAGGAAGAAACGAGAGGTATTTTACAGTGTCTGTGCTAGAAGGAGAAATGGGAGTGCCCAGTGTGGATTTACTTAAAGGTTGTAGACGAGAGATTAAGGGGGCAGGTGATACCTTGTTTTGTTTGCCCTCTCACAGTCTTTCTTGCTCTCCATCTCTCGGACTCTGTCATATATGAGCCATTGTTGCCCTCATTTGCTTTGTGCACACCAATACATCAGGAAAGTCAGACTGTTGTTTATACAGTTCAGCTCAAGGGTCAATAATGTACAAGACATAAAAGTGTCTGTGATTTTTTGTAAAAAGACGAAAAATCAACTTGGCTTATTTGTTTCATATGTTTTTTTATATATCATTTCAAATAGATTTATTCAAGGTTAAAGTTAAAAATATATAAATTTCATTACGTTTTTGGGGAGTTACACCATATGACATTTTACAACCTGATCTAAATATTTTCTATTTTCATAGAAAGGTCAAATTAAATGATATTTCAAAAGACTTATTGAGCTCACTAAAGCTAATTATTACTCACATGAGTATTTGGAAGTTTTAATTCTGTTCTCAAGTGTATATGTGTGTGTGGTCTCAGTGGGACTTCTCATCTGGTACACAAATCCTCTGCATGTCCCCTGTGTGCCCTACTAGGAATGAAAGGACTATACAGAGCTATTTTCCCAACTTATTGTATCACACTAGTGTGAGTGTGTGTGCACGCAAGCTTGGTGACTGAGTGAGAAGACAATGTGGAGCTCGTTCACAAGTCTATTATCAAAAAAAGATTAGTCCTCTCTGTCTTCTGTTGAAGTATTCCTGGCCCTGGTGAGATACTATCAGACACATCTTACTTTATACTCTACTCTCAATCGCTTTAGCTGGACTGTCTGATTGAGATTCCTGGCTGTTCAGAATGGTCTCTTTGATGGTCTTTTTAGTATTTACTAAACATTTACAGTACAATCTAGTTTTATTTGATTCTATCATAATGTTTGATCTTGCTTGCGAGTCTGATCTTTATTATTATCCTAATCTCTTTTGCAAGTCACATCTCTGGAATTAATCTGATCTCAGTTACGTGTCTGATCACTGCTCTGAATCTGGTTTCTTATCTGAGACTGATCTGTTGCGAGTCATATCCCTAGTATGAATCTGATTTCTATTGCGAGTCTGACCTCTGCTACAAGTCAAATGCCTTACAATTCTGATCTCAGTTACGAGTTTGATCTCTGTTACGAATCAAACCTTTGGTTTTAATTGGACCACATTACAAGTCAAATCTCTCCTCTGTATCTGATCTCTTACAGATCTGATTTTGCTTTGAGTGTGATTCTGTTACAAGTCAAATCTCTGGTATGAATCTGATCTTTATTGTGATTCAAATCTCTTATACAAAGCTGATCTCAGTTATGAGTCGAATCTCTAATCCGATTCTGATCTCAGTAAGTTTTGATCTTTGTTAGGAATCATCTGTTCTGTGTTATAAATGTGATCTCGGTTAAAAGTCTGATCTTTGCTTTGAATCTGATATCTTACAGATCTGATATTTGCTTTGAGTGTGATCTGTTACAAGTCAAATCTCTGGTATGAATCTGATCTCTATTGCGAGTCTGATCTCTTTTGATGAGTCAAATCTCTTATACAAATCTGATCTCAGTTACAAGTCTGATTTTAGTTGCGAGTCAAATCTCTAATACGATTTTGATCTATAATACAAATCTCCTGTCAGTTGCAAGTCAGACCTCTGCTCTGAATTTGATCTCTGTTGCTGATGTGATCTCTGCCCCAAGTCTGATTTCTTACGAGTCAGATCTCTGCTCTGAACCTGATCTCGGTTGCAAATCTGATTTCTGCTCTGAGCCTGATGTTGGTTATGAGTCTGATCTCTAGACTTGTTGCTGGTCTCTATAGACGTCTTTGAACTGTGCTGTAGGAGCAAATCAACCATACCACCATAATTCACAAATGTTATGCTTGGTCTCAGTCTCTCTCTGTAACCACTTTTCCTGCTTTTTTTAAACCTTGAAGGTTTCTCTTTTGTGCAAAGATTACTTTTCATAGATGTGATGTTCGGTAGAGTTTGAGTGAGCTTAGGCTAAACACCCAGTTGGCAGAAGAATCTTTTCCTCTGCTCAGTATTTAAAGGGCAGTGCTGTTCTACTAATCTAATAACTACATTACAGACGCCTCTTGACAGTAAGGAGCTCATATTGTAAGCCTACACAAAGCTCTGATCTCCCTCTCTTATCTTCAGTGGCAGGCATATTTCATTAATCAGTGCTAGAGCTGACCTGAATTGCAAAAACTTGCATTCACATTTACTTATATTCCAGTTAATCCAGATAAAAGCATGTTTTGATGTAGTTGTGTGGACCTCAAAGAATGTATGGGTATAGGGCTGGGCGATCTGACGATTTTGGGAAGATCGCCCACCCCTAGATGGGTGCTGATAGTTTCAGAGAAATTGACCGATTTTTTTTCTTTACAGGTGTGCTAGTGGGTGCTCCCATTCGAGCAGCAGTCACGATGGTGGCCCTGTCGCTGAAGATTTGCGTGCGGCAGTGCAACGTGGTCAAGACAATGCAGTTTGAGCCCTCAACTCCGGTTTATGACGCCTGCCGGATTATCAGAGAGAGAGTTCCAGAGGCCCAAAGTGGACAAGGTAAGAGTTACAAAACATTCCTCCATGTTTCCCGCCATTTTATACTCTTCCACGAGAAATACAACCCCCTCCTTTGAAGTCAACGTTAAACAACATTTGCAACGCTGTGTCTCTGTGACACTATCAAAACATTTCTCTGTTTGTTTGAGCATCACAACCAGCCAGACACAACAACACAACTATCTAGACACAACAACACAACCATCCAGACAACAACATAACCATCCAGACAACAACACAACCAGTGGTGTGAGTTTGGAGATAGCTCTATCTTTTTTTTGTGAAAGTAGCTGTTCAAATTGCATGTAGACTGAATTGTTAAAAATAAAACCAGGAATGTTTATTTATCCATATTGACTAGAGACGCACCGGATTTACGCACAAACTGCATTGCAATCATTTCCCAAAATGTAATTTGTGTGAAAACATTAAAAAGTCTGTAAATAGCACGTTAACACATGCCAGAGACGGGACACACTGAAGACGAGACGTAAAGACGAAAGTAGATGTGCCAGCAGATACTGAACAAGGCACAACAGGCTCACTGTTCGCAATGCTCAAAATATTGGAAGAAAAATATAAGGTAACACTTTAATTTAGAATCCAATTCTCACTATTAACCAGTTGCTTATTAGCATGCATATTACTAGGATATTAGCTGTTTATTAGTACGTATAAAGCACATATTATTGCCTTTTTCTACATGACCAAATGCTACATGGCCATGATCCTTAATCCTACCTTACCCTATACCTAAACTTAATAACTACCTTACTAACTATTAATAAGCAGTAATTAGTTACATTAGTAATTAGGCAAAAGTCGTAGAAAATAGTTAGTTAACAGTGAGACTTGGACCCTAATCTAAAGTGTGACCAAATATGAATATTGAATCTATTGTGGGCGTTTATATTAATGTTGATATAAATGATATAATATGATATAATGCCTATTAAAGTAGTGTTTATATGGGCAGCGCTGCTTTGCGTACAGCGGTAATTAAAGAAAACCAAATTAACGCTGTTCCATAAGCTCCACTTACGGTCAGAGAGTGAATTTGCATATTCATTCGGTCCGTCTGCTGTTTTTGTTTTGTGCAGGTGTGTCTTATGTAGCTTCATTTCACAAAGCTAAAGTCAGACCATTCTGTTTTTGCTTTAAATCTTGAAATTATAAGATCTAATTTAGTTAAAAACAACTGCTCATGCTATGTGTGTAGCATCTTTGGTTGAATTGTGATTAAAAATCAGTGGTTGCCTCTAATTTCAAATGGCCAGAGATCATTTTGTTTAAGGCCGGTTTGGCCTGGTCTAGAGCAAATGAACAACAAGTATGCTTAAACAAACAAAAAAGAAATCGGCAACTGGTATTGGCCATGAAAAATGATGATCGGTGCATCCCTAATACATCACTTTTTACACATATTCTAAGGAAAAATCTTTGGAATTACTGGGAATGGGTTTAAATACAGTACAACATGTTAGATAAACTGAGAATACTACTCTTTTTTTAATATTGCTTAAACACACTAGGGGCAGGGGGTACAGTCTAAATTTCACAAAAATCTGCAGAGCTTGACAGAAGTTTGGATTTCAGGCTAAATGTTTATACCAGCTGCTTCACATCAGCAGATTGTTTCTTTATCCATCATGTCAAAACTTGGGCGGTAAAGTCTTACACTTTGTGCAACCTCAGCTGATCACCAGTTCTGCTTCAGACCGAGTCGGATAGATAAGTGCACTCTCTCTCTCTTTCCATCGACACTCAAGTCATCAAACCGCCACAAACATTAATGCTCTCTGCTCACGGGAGCTTGCAAAATGGACTTGTGTGCGCTATCAGCTCAATAGGAGCCATCACTTCAGGATGCGTCTACAGCTCTGCCACTCATTGGACATTCATTATACGCACAGCTACAGTTATATGACTGTCGCGGCCGCAATTAATTAGATTCATCTTATAAATGTCAATTGTTTCCTTTTGGAAATTGACAAATTGGTTTGTGGTTTAATGAAGAGTTGGATATTTATCATGACCATATTTGTAGACCTAACAGGATCTCTTTGATTAGGTATCTAGTTCCATGCGGCAAGGAATTGTTTTAATTATGTAAAAAAAAACGTATTGCAGCATCAGATTACGGTCTCTTCCTGTCCGATGATGACCCCAGGAAAGGAATCTGGTTGGAATCAGGGCGCACCCTTGATTACTACATGCTGCGGAATGGGGTAAATCACGTTATTAGACGTATCTGCATTCTCTTCAGACTTTTGCTAAAGTTTTTAGTTCCACTCTGACTTTAAGCTTAATTTCAGTGGTTGTTATTGTCGTGTACAGGACGTCCTGGAGTACAAGAAAAAACAAAGACCTCAGAAGATCAAAATGCTGGATGGAACCATCAAAACCATAATGGTGGATGACTCCAAAACAGTAGGGGAGCTGTTGGTCACCATCTGCAGCAGGATAGGTGGGTCCTTCCTTCATCTATATTTGACAGAAAAGTTGGGCTTAGAAGGTACTATCTATTCTATTCTATTCTATCTATTCTATCTATCTATCTATCTATCTATCTATCCATCTATCTATCTATCTATCTATCTATCTATCCATCTATCATATAAGTTTATCCATCCATCCATCCAATAAGTTTATCCATCCATCCATCCATCCTATAAGTTTATCCATCCATCCATCCATCCATCCTATAAGTTTATCCATCCATCCATCCTATAAGTTTATCCATCCTATCCATCCTATAAGTTTATCCATCCATCCATCCATCCATCCATCCTATAAGTTTATCCATCCATCCATCCTATAAGTTTATCCATCCTATCCATCCTATAAGTTTATCCATCCATCAATCCATCCTATAAGTTTATCCATCCATCCATCCTATAAGTTTATCCATCCATCCATCCTATAAGTTTATCCATCCATCCATCCTATAAGTTTATCCATCCATCCATCCATCCATCCTATAAGTTCATCCATCCATCCTATAAGTTTATCCATCCATCCATCCATCCATCCATCCTATAAGTTTATCCATCCATCTTATAAGTTTATCCATCCATCCATCCTATAAGTTTATCCATCCATCCATCCTATAATTTCATCCATCCATCCTATAAGTTTATCCATCCATCCATCCATCCTATAAGTTTATCCATCCATCCTATAAGTTTATCCATCCATCCATCCATCCTATAAGTTTATCCATCCATCCTATAAGTTTATCCATCCATCCATCCATCCATCCTATAAGTTTATCCATCCATCCATCCATCCTATAAGTTTATCCATCCTATAAGTTTATCCATCATATAAGTTTATCCATCCATCCATCCATCCTATAAGTTTATCCATCCATCCATCCATCCATCCATCCATCCTATAAGTTTATCCATCCATCCATCCATCCTATAAGTTCATCCATCCATCCTATAAGTTTATCCATCCATCCATCCTATAAGTTTATCCATCCATCCATCCATCCATCCATCCATCCTATAAGTTTATCCATCCATTCATCCTATAAGTTTATTCATCCATCCATCCTATAAGTTTATCCATCCATCCATCCTATAAGTTTATCCATCCATCCATCCTATAAGTTTATCCATCCATCCATCCATCCATCCATCCATCCTATAAGTTTATCCATCCATCCATCCATCCTATAAGTTTATCCATCCTATAAGTTTATCCATCCATCCATCCATCCATCCTATAAGTTTATCCATCCATCTATCCTATAAGTTTATCCATCCATCCATCCATCCTATAAGTTTATCCATCCATCCATCCTATCCATCCATCCATCCATCCATCCTATAAGTTTATCCATCCATCCAGCCTATCGTTTCATATTATGCCATATCGTTTATATCGTGGTGTCGCAAAAAAACATTGTTTACGGCAAAAATTTGGATGACTGCAATATTTCACGCCACCATGGGGATGCAGGCAGAAACGTGAATAACAACATGAATGAAGGGGTGACAGAACCGGGTGTTTCCGAGCAGGAGAAGAACCAGCCAGAACAAACTGAGGAGCTCGTTCCTAAACGAGGGGCTAGATGGTTTGGTTAACTTTCTATTTGTTGTATTGACCATTTTAGGGTGGTTTGGATAAATAAACGCCAGTCTCAAATAGAGGCCTGGTCTGTTTTTTAGTTTCGGTTTGTATTTAATCTTCTAAAACCTGCAGATCGTCTGTTTAAACCAGTTCTGTGGTGCAGATTGTGCGCATCTGGGCGGAGTTGTTAGCGCAAGCAGAGTTAGCGGAGGCCGGAGAGAGAATGAGATCGTTTTACAGGGTATAGCCTTCATTCTTTCTTGTTGATGTGTTTCGGGCAACAAGTTCATAGGCTCGATGGATATTACCAGTAATGTATTGTTCAGCCCATGGCTGTCACATCGTTTCGTTTTTTTTTATTTTGCCAATAATCTAAAAGCTATGGTTATATTAAATGTACAATTATCGTTATGTATATACTGACTTCACCCTGTGCTGCAACATACATTTAGTTGTACATTCATTTACAGAAATCAGCTGGTTGAATTCAAATTGATGCTGTTATCGGATTTTCAGGTGATTCCCAATTCATTCAGTTAACGGACGCTCTGAGGTAAAGTGTTCAGACTGCAGACTAAGCAACGATTGTATTTAATTGTACAGTACTATCATAACATAGTACAGACATGATCTTAATTCCATAATGTCCTTAAACATAACAATTTGCTGGCCATAAACTGACAGCGCGCGTCCGGTGTGCGATACCTCCAGTTGCTATAGACACGTCGCGCGCGCTTCTCGTCCGGTGAGCAACCCCCTTTAGACATAATAAAGTAGCCTAGGGCTAATTCTTAGATTAACGGATTTGTTAAACACATTTATAAATAAAACGTAATCTTCGTTATCTCTAGGCCTACACTAAATGAAAGGCCTGTCTCATAGACGCCTGCCTCAAATACAAGCCGGTGCAGTTCGGCGATTTGGGAAAATAAAAGCCCGGGCTATTATTTGAAGTTTTACAGTATATCGTTATCGGGATATGAGATGACTTCTATCGTGATATGAGATTTTGGTCATATCGCCCAGCCCTATATCCATCCATCCATCCATCCATCCTATAAGTTCATCCATCCATCCTATAAGTTTATCCATCCATCCTATAAGTTTATCCATCCATCCATCCTATAAGTTTATCCATCCATCCATCCTATAAGTTTATCCATCCATCCATCCTATCCATCCTATAAGTTTATCCATCCATCCATCCATCCATCCTATAAGTTTATCCATCCATACATCCATCCTATAAGTTTATCCATCCATCCATCCATCCATCCATCCTATAAGTTCATCCATCCATCCTATAAGTTTATCCATCCATCCTATAAGTTTATCCATCCATCCATCCTATAAGTTTATCCATCCATCCATCCTATAAGTTTATCCATCCATCCATCCTATAAGTTTATCCATCCATCCATCCTATAAGTTTATCCATCCATCCATCCATCCTATAAGTTTATCCATCCTATAAGTTTATCCATCCATCCATCCATCCATCCTATAAGTTTATCCATCCATCCATCCTATAAGTTTATCCATCCATCCATCCTATCCATCCATCCATCCATCCTATAAGTTTATCCATCCATCCATCCATCCATCCTATAAGTTCATCCATCCATCCTATAAGTTTATCCATCCATCCATCCTATAAGTTTATCCATCCATCCATCCTATAAGTTTATCCATCCATCCATCCATCCTATAAGTTTATCCATCCATCCATCCTATAAGTTTATCCATCCATCCATCCTATAAGTTTATCCATCCATCCATCCATCCTATAAGTTCATCCATCCATCCTATAAGTTTATCCATCCATCCATCCTATAAGTTTATCCATCCATCCATCCTATAAGTTTATCCATCCATCCATCCTATAAGTTTATCCATCCATCCATCCTATAAGTTCATCCATCCATCCTATAAGTTTATCCATCCATCCATCCATCCATCCATCCATCCTATAAGTTCATCCATCCATCCTATAAGTTTATCCATCCATCCATCCTATAAGTTTATCCATCCATCCTATAAGTTTATCCATCCATCCATCCTATAAGTTTATCCATCCATCCATCCTATAAGTTTATCCATCCATCCTATAAGTTTATTCATCCATCCTATAAGTTTATCCATCCATCCATCCATCCATCCTATAAGTTTATCCATCCATCCATCCATCCATCCTATAAGTTTATCCATCCATCCATCCATCCATCCTATAAGTTTATCCATCCATCCATCTTATAAGTTTATCCATCCATCCATCCATCCTATTAGTTTATCCATCCTATAAGTTTATCCATCCATCCATCCTATAAGCTTATCCATCCATCCATCCTATAAGTTTATCCATCCATCCATCCTATAAGTTTATCCATCCATCCATCCTATAAGTGTATCCATCCTATCCATCCCATCCATCCATCCATCCACATCCATCTTTCTATCATATAAGTTTATCCTTTCATCCATCTATCATCTTTCTATCATATAAGTTTATCCTTTCATCCATCTATCATCTTTCTATCATATAAGTTTGTTCGTTCATCCATCCATCCACTGTCTGTCTGTATTTGGTATATCAGTATTGGATGTTTAATTGTGCATGCTAATTTTCTTTTTTACATTTAGATTAATATTTTTATCTAATGCTCTAAACATAATCTTTAAAAACACTAATAATTTAATAACAGTTTAATGTAATCTTTAGCTAATCTCAACGTAAATATTCATTTTTAATACTGTACTGTACATTATAATATTGTGATGCCTAAATTCACGTGTAGCATTTAAAATGATTGATTTTAGTTTTTAATGTTTTATTTATCATTTATTTCAACTAAAAAATAGTATACATTTCTAATATGTGCCATTTTATCTGTATCTGTCAGAATTGTAATATCTTTGCATCACTAGTAACAAGTAAACAAAATATATTTTATTTGTTCTCATCATTTCTCATTATGTGTATTAGATTTATTTCCCTTAAAAATCACATTAAAAAAGGAATTTCTTTTCAGATTCCTGAATGGTTTACAACCAGGCACAAAAAGAGTAACTGTGTTTTAAAAAAAATTCTTTAGGCTGAATGATATTTGTTTTACTAAAGTTTCCCACAAAAACTGCTCAAAATAGACTGTAAGATTGACAGATAGAGAGTGCTGATGATCTCGTGCTCCACAGGAATCACTAATTATGAGGAGTACTCACTGATCCAAGAGCAGGTGGAGGAGAAGCGAGAGGACGGAATGGGAACGCTGAAGAAAGACAGAACCCTCCTGCGAGACGAGAGGAAGATGGAGAAGCTGAAAGCCAAACTTCACACAGATGATGATTGTGAGGCTCCTGGCAACTGTGAACAAAACATTAGCAAACAGAAACAAACCTTCCCGCCAGATTTACACACACAGTCCAAATCTTTTACTGATACAGTATAATAATTGGTATCATATTCATTTGCAGTGAACTGGCTAGACCACAGTCGGACATTTCGGGAGCAGGGTGTAGAGGAGAGCGAGATACTACTTCTGCGAAGGAAGTTCTTCTATTCTGATCAGAACGTAGACTCTCGTGATCCGGTCCAGCTCAACCTCCTCTACGTACAGGTAAAAGATCATTTCTGTCTATCGCTTTTTTTGCCCTTTTTCTATTTCAGATCATATCCTGTGTCAGGTTCTCACCAAAATCAAAAACAAAGCAAAAAAATTCAGCCAATCAGATCATATTTGATGTGCAATTTAGGCAAGGCAAGTTTTTTTTTTTTTTTTTTTACACCAATGTTTTTAACCAATGAGATTTCACTGTGGGTGGAGCTAGAATTTTTTTCATTTGATCCTATTATCCTTCATGGCAGGTTATGAATAATATAATTATAATATAATATAATATAATTGGCTAGTGAGTTTCAGCAACAGCTCTTTGACCTGGAAGTTCTTCACCCTGACACCCTTTATAATTATTGATAATTATGTTGTATTTCAACAATAATAATCTTTTTTTTATTGACTTGTTGTTCTCTTTTACTGACATTCTGTCTGTCCTCTATCTGTCTGTTTTTTTGTATTGCACTAGTTTGCCAAAACCTCTTCATCGCCACCTGCTCTAACAATAAATTAATTTCTCAGAGCCAGTATTGCACAGACATTCAAGTGTTTAAATGTTGTCATTTTAGTTTTATGAAAGCGGTGAAATAGTCCTTTGCACTTATGAATGAATTATTGGTCGAACTAGGAGGCAATGCGCTTATCTTCACAGCTGCTGATTTGTCGATTTGTCTTTTCCTCCGCATAGGCAGTATGGATAACATTTCTCACACATCTCTTCCTAATTAGGCACTTTTTATTTATTAAAATCCAAAATCCACAAATAATCAGAACATAATTGATGTTCTGTAGTAAGTAGAGTGTCTAAAGTGGACCATCGAAATAAAATATAACCTTATGTTATCATGCTTAGTTTACACATGCTTTTACGCCTTGTCCTAATTAGGCACTTTTTGAGTATTGCTTTTTTTTATATATAGCAATGCGTGTGAAATTCCAAAAGTCATGGAACATATTTGATGTTTATTATTATTTATCTATGTGGGAATTTGGATCAATGTGATTTAATTGTGGATGGAGCTAACCAACATGATTCAATGAAAATAATAGGACTGGAAAAAATAACACATTATTTTTGATCGCACATTTTTTTTATCGCAAAACATAAAACATTCTTAACCAGGAAACTGACATTTATTGTGTGATGTTTTATTGCTTCATGCTACGTTCGCACATGGCCTTACATGTGATGTTGTCACACATTCACATACATATTTCGTTTTCTCTCTGGTTTGAGTCATAAGGACTAGTGTCACAAAATGGCCAGTGGGTTTTCATGCATACATGTTTATGTATGTAAATGTGTGTGTGAGTAGTCTAATGCGAATGTGTGTGCGTCCACTCAAGGAGCTCTGCACTAGTGCGTGTTCTCCCTCAAGGCCGTGAGGCTGTTGTAGCACCGAGCCTCTGGAGCACATGGTTCGCTGCAGATGCATTAGTGTGTTTGCCTGAGGAGTCCAGAGCAACTGCCCGCTGACAAACACGCACATACTCAGTCACCTGCACTTGTTAGCTTATATAAAATAATGTATAAGCACTTATTTCCTTGTATATGGTCAGTATATCTGGGTTTGAATGGAAAACATGGAAATGAAATGGCTGTATCCTTGTGATTAAATGTTTGTTTACAATATGTCAAATTTTCACATACCGGTACATACGTCACACAAAAAACTGTGGCCGTATCATGTTACAGTGGCACTTTGATATGTACACTGGTATTATGATTACATGTGCTTATCATGGTACATGTTAAAATAAATCCCCAAAAACATGGTATTAGTATGGTAACCTACATGCTACTCTGTATTACCATGTATGTTTGTTTAACCTTGGTACATGTCCAGAAAATATGGTATTATTACAACAGTACCATGTTCAGAAACATTTTAGCATATTATAGTATGTATATGGTACTACAAGATATTTTTTTATGAAAACCATGGTATTAGCATGGTACATTTGTTAAAAAAACATAGTATCACAGTCTTTGTTTAAATAACATAGTTATACCATGGTACATTTATTTATTTATATATATATATATATATATATATACTGAGGTACTATCCTCACAACTATGTTCTATGTAAATGAAGAGGTGTCATATCAATCACAAGTTCAGTATGGAGTACCTCAAGGCTCAGCATTAGGACCGTTACTTTTCACCCTGTTCATGCTACCCTTGGGAAATATCATAAGGAAGCATGGCATTCATTTTCACTGTTACACTGATGAAACGAAACTTACCAATGCACAAAATGAACAAAATGCATAGTTGACTAGTCGCATAGATGACTAGTAATTTCCTACTACTTAATTCTGGAGAAAAAACCCCCAGAGGTTTTAATTATTGGACCAAAAACCTCTGCACACAGAATACTGTCTAACACTTGATGGCTGCTCCGTCAAGTCATAGTCGTCAGTTAGGAACCTGGGTGCTTTGATACTTCAATCTAATTACGTCACATTTCTAGCATTTCTAGCATCTAGATGGATGGATAGCATGTAAAACCACATTTTTCTGTCTTAAAAATAATCTAAATATGCTTTCAATGACAATGGTATTGTATATGTATATATGAGGTATATGACCATGGTATTAGCTTGTTACCATTCCCAAATACACAGTATTACCACAGTACCTTGTCTAAAAAAACATAGTATTAAAATGATATTTTTCTAAAAACATGTAATATCATGAAACTTTGATAAATACCAATGTACTGATATTTGCGTACCATCTACATAGTACTTAAACATTATCATATACTATTACCATGTCCAAACACATGGTATTTGCATGGTATTTAAAAACCGTTCCATGGTACCTTGATACATAGTCAAAAACATGGTATTACCATGGTACCATCATATTTATGCTTCTGCCATGTCCAGAATTAACATGGTTCACTCTCCAAAAAGTAAGAATTTCATGGTATCACCATGATACTACTATTACCATATTCATGTACCTTGGTATTTACATTGTATTCTACAGTGCTTCGGCAAATAACACCATGGTACCTTTTGTAAGCGATGGATACAGTTTTTTTTCTTGTGTGTTCGGTCTGTTGAATTGGTGCACATGAGTCAGGACACACACACATAGAGTAACACTTCTCCTCCCTTTCCTCAATCTCCCTCTGTCTCTCTCTTCCTCTGTAGTAAACACACACACCCCCGTGAAATTCTCTGACATGGTGCCACACACACCCACATACTTTGAGAAACAGAAGAGCGGCGCTCACACACACACAGACACACAGACCGTTACACATGTATGCGCTCAGTTGTGTTTGGCAAGCTGAAGGGGATTTCTCTGCTCCGTACTGGGGGTGTACCACGTCGTATCTGAGTTTGTCATGATGTGTTCCCATAAACCCTCACTGACTGTATCTGCTACTGTTACCATGTTGATGTCATCTGGGAGCGATGCGAGATGATTGGTGGATGTCCTGAGGGCGTCATCAAAAACATGAACTTGTTTATGATGATGTAAAACTTCCATGACCTCATTCCTCCAGTCCTTTTAATTAGTTTATCCAGATTCTTTGAAAACTAGACAAATAGACGCCACTTATTTTGTAGATACTCACTTGGTGGGTGTGTATGTATTGTTCTAAAATTTGGTAACACTTTAGTTTAGGGTCCAATTTTCACTATTAACTAGTTGCTTAGTAGCATGCTTATTACTAGGATATTGGCTGTTTATTAGTACATATAAGTACAGTAATTGGTACAGTAAAGAGTTTATTGAGGCAAAATTCATAGTTAATAGTGAGAATTGGACCCTAAACTAAAGTGTGACCTAAAATTTTTCTCTAAACTATACTCCGGTGTATATCAGGAGACACTCGAACAGATGGGCTGCCGCAGGCCGTCTGTAATGTTAGACTGCACTCAGTGTCACCACACTGTTTTATTGAAACATTACCTTGTTCCAAACTCGTATGCTGTCATTTTATTGTCGAGCTCAAAAGGAGAATTCTTTAATGAATCTTCACGAAAGGTTTTCTTGTCAAAATTCTCAGTCAAACCCCTTGAACCGAAAATGTCCATGAAACGGAAGTTGTGATCATCTTTTCTTCCCTATCGTGAGGTATGTCTGAGTGAAACGCCCTTCTGTAGCAAGAACAAACGTTGGGGCGGGACTTGAAAGTCCATTGGGAATTGATTGGATGGTTGTGGTTTGCTATTGGTGGATTAAACACTTCATCAGAGGAGAGGAGATTTTTTAATAATTAATAATTTTAGATTGTTTTTAAAATGACATATATTATAATAAATACTGCAATATTCTATTAAAATATATATATATATTTCATGGTGATATTAAATCACATAGATATACTTGTCTAAATGTTCAATAAAGATGTTGACGGTCCTTCAAATTTTTTTGTCTGCTTTTTTGTTTGTTTTGGAACGTTGTGCGAATACACCACACACCTTCTGTAACATCTTTGTTAGCACTCTTATTACATTCTGTAACATCTGCTCTTGTTTCCGGTCTCTGATACAGGCCAGGGATGACATTCTCAACGGATCCCACCCCGTGTCCTTTGAAAAGGCCTGCGAGTTTTCTGGAATTCAGGCACAGATCCAATTCGGTCCCCACGTGGAGCACAAACACAAGCCAGGATTTCTAGAGTAAGACCACATGCCCTGTAGCCGCGGTATCATATCAAGCCCATTCAACACTGTCACTGTAACACACACACAAAACACACTCTCTCGGTTGTTATCTGATTACATTTTAGAGAATTGTAAGAATTCTGTGATGTCTGGAAGCCTTAAGAATCGGTGTGGGCGTACGTTATGAAGATGTAATTCCCGTCAGGATGACCTCATGTGTCTTGTTTTGCTCCGAGGGAAAATGTTTGTGTAGTATGAGCGTAAACATGTGATATGTATTTGCAGCCTAAAGGAGTTCCTGCCAAAAGAATACATCAAGCAGAGGGGGGCGGAGAAGAGGATTTTTCAGGTACGTGACCCTCTGTCGACTTTACTCCAAGAAAACATACTATTAGATACAGAATACAACCCCATTACATTTTCAAAACGTGGTCAGTTAAAGGAGCTGCTTAACCTTCAAGAAAATGTGGATTCCAGGAAGTCAAGCTAAATATTAGATGAATGGTTTTATTTTACGTGCATTCTGCGACCCTGTTACTAATATTTGTAACTTATCTAAGTACAATCTAAATACTGTTGTTGTAGTTGTTGTTTTTACACTGATTTGTGTTTCCCCTCTAATTTTTACTATCAAGTTAATATCAACATTTGATTTTCTACAAAATGTAAAACAATTCTACAACCAAATGCGTAACAGGGTTGAAAATGAAGCTTAAATTTAGGTCTGGGATCAAAGCTTGGTTTGTAGTTATTGACCAATTTTCTATCAATAAAAAGACAACAAATTTTGTTTTGATTGATTTATTTGTTTAAATAACTTGGGTAACAGGGTTGAATGTTTAAGTTGACAATAGTTGTAAAGAGAAGATGGAATGATTATTTCCACCCTCCTGTAGAAAAGATCCAAATTATGTAATTTCTCGAGTGTCACAATTTTAAGGAATGTTCCATTTTTTTTAATAGGGGGAGAAATCATGTGTTAAAAGGCAACATATAAGAAACATCTAAATATTATGCTTTTGGTAATTAAAAAGAGATAATGTTAACATTGTCATATGTTAACAAAACTAGCAATGAGCAATATATTTTTACAGCATTTATTAACCTTCGTGCATGCTACTTAATAAAAATGTTTATATTCATGTTAGTTCACTGTGCATTATTTAATGTTAAAGGATTAGTTAACTTTAAAAAAAACTTTTGCTGTTATTTACTCACCCCCATGTCATCCAAGATGTCCATGTCTTTCTTTCTTCAGTCAAAAAAGAAATTAAGGTTTTTGATGAAAACATTCCAGGATTGTTCTCCATATAATGCACTTTGCTGGGCACCAAACGGTTCAAGGTCCAAAAGACAGTTTCAGTGCAAACTGCAAACTGTTCAAAGGGCTTTAAACGATTCCAGACGATGAATACGGGTCTTATCAAGCGAAACGATCGCTCATTAAAAAAAGAAATAACAAAGTTTAAGTTTAATAATGTCAAATGCTCGCCTTGCTCTGTTCTGTGATGCACGTTCGTGACTCTCCTGTTCGAACTCGTTCATCAAAATTAACAAATCTTTTTTCGAGTCATTTGGTTCATTTAATGAACGAATTGACTCGGAAAAAGATTCGTTCATTTTGATGAACGAGTTCGAACAGGAGAGTCACACAGAACAGAGCAAGGCGAGCATTTGAGCTTATAAAACGTAAACTTTGTTATTTCTTTTTTTAATGAGCGATCGTTTCGCTTGATAAGACCCGTATTCATCGTCTGGAATCGTTTAAAGCCCTTTGAACAGTTTGCAGTTTGCACTGAAACTGTCTTTTGGACCTTGAACCGTTTGGTGCCCAGCAAAGTGCATTATATGGAGAAAAATCCTGGAATGTTTTCATCAAAAACCTTAATTTCTTTTCGACTGAAGAAAGAAAGACATGGACATCTTGGATGACATGGGGGTGAGTAAATTATCAGCAAAAGTTTTTTTAAAAGTGAACTAATCCTTTAATAAAAGAAACAACTTTTGATCTTAAAAATTAGGTTGTAAATGTTGAAATAAACATTAGTACTAAGCATTGTCAATGTCAGCATTGTCATTGTTAGTTCATGTAAACTAATATAGGTAACCAATGTTAACAAATGAAACCTTATTGTAAAGTTACCAAGATAATTAATTACTTTGTTTAATTAAAATTGTTTTACTTAAATGTACAGAATTCCAATTCTATAGATTGTTAAAATAATCACTTTAAATGATTTTAATGTTAGATTATAGCTTGTGTATATATACAGTATATGTTTATGCAGCTTGAGAGAGGCCTTCTGCTTTCTGACATTACATTTGTTTTACCTTGAAAGCCCAACTTGATAAAACATTAAGTTATAAAAGTGAAAACAGAAACGGGAATTATTTGGAGCACACAAATGTGAATTAAAACCTGATTTACCTGATAATGCAAAAGACTAAGTTGAATTGTAAAACCCCACAATGACCTGGAAATGTTCTTGATCTAATCTCCTCACCAGGATCACAAAATCTGCGGTGAGATGACGGAGATCGAGGCGAAAGTCAAGTATGTGAAGCTTGCCAGGTCCCTACGCACATACGGAGTGTCGTTTTTCCTGGTGAAGGTGAGTATTAAAAACGACAAACTCTAAATTCTGATTGGACGAGTTACTTGGCATAGCCAGTTAATATTACACAACAGAAAGATGTTCAGATTTATTATCCTTGTATTATTTTGTGCCACACAATTTTCTCTCTCTCATCACATTCAATTCAGACTGCAAAGCACACAAGTCGAGTAAAATGTAATTTATTTTGTTGTGGTGCAGCACTGCCGCTGAATAGCGATGCAGGAAACACTGGAATGTACAATAAACCAGCAAACAGAGCGTTCGGAAAGATGATTAAATAATTCATATTATCAGTGCTCTCAGAAAATACAATCGCAGACACAAAAAATGTGCAAAACACATGGTGTTTTCTTCAACTACACATCAACTAAGGGTTTATATCTTTTTAAAACTAACCCCTTCTCCCACACCCCCTATTTTGCCTAATGGGGCATAAATGACATACCCAAAATAAAAAGGTTGATGCTTTTAAGTAATTTTGAATAATTGCATAACCAACATATATTTAGAAAGCCAAAACTTGAGACTTTACAGTATTAACATTCTAAGCGCATGGTCTAAAGCTCACGACGCAAGCACACTTAGTGCTTCGCAAGTCCGAATCCACTTTTGCTAGTTTAAGTTAGTTTAGAGAAGACTATTAAAATATTTTATTGCCCTGTAAACACCCACTTGTAATATATTGTCTATGTCTGGTGTGGCGAACTGCCCCATTCATGTTTCTATTGTTCTCACTCAACAAACCTTTCACACATCTGACCTAATCTTCATTATTCTTTAATCATTATTCTTTTGTTTATATTTAGCCATATTAGCCCATATTCATACATATCCCACTATACATTAATAATAATAATATATGAAATAAATTAATAATATATATAAGTGCTGTCAAATCGATTAATCATGATTATTCTCATCTAACATAAACGTTTTTGTTTATATAATATATGTGTGTGTGTGTGTGTGTGTGTGTGTCTATATATATATATATATATAAATTATATAAACAATATGTATGTGTTTTATATATATGTGTGTCTGTGTATATAAATATGTATATATATATATATACATATTTATGTATATATATATATATATATAATGTATATTTTATATAAATATAAACATTTTATATATAAATAACATATTTTTCTTAAATGTATACATGTGTGCATTTATATACAAAATAATTATACACAGTACACACACATATATTATGTAAACACAAACTTTTATTTTGGATGCGATTAATCGTGATTAATCGTTTGACAGCCCTAATATATATATATATATATATATATATATATATATATATATATACAGTATATATATATATATATATATATATATATATATATATATATTATTATATATTATATAAACAGTATGTATGTGTTTTATATATATGTGTGTCTGTGTATATATATATATATATATATATATATATATATATATTAGGGCTGTCAAACGATTAATCACGATTAATCGCATCCAAAATAAAAGTTTGTGTTTACGTAATGTGTGTGTACTGTGTATAATTATTTTGTATATAAATGCACACATGTATATATTTAAGAAAAATATTTTATTTATATATAAAATGTTTATATTTATATAAAATATACATTATATATAGGCTGCATTCAGTCTATATACAGTATATACATGCAAATATTTCTTAAATACACATCATGCATGTGTGGCTATTTATGTATTAAAAATAATTATACACAGTACACATACATATACACATAAATTATGTAAACACAAACTTTTATTCTGGATGCGATTAATCGCGATTAATCGTTTGACAGCCCTAATATATATATATATATATATAAATTGACCACAGAATACTGCAATTGACCAATCATAATCAAGTATTCAAGAGAGCCTTGTAATTAATTGTTGGAAAGTAAGCCTGTGTATGTTTATCCATATACAGGGTTCTTAGAAAGTGTTTTCATTTATTCCAGTTCTGTTTGTGTTTTTTAAGACTATTAAGCAGTTTTAATCTGTGCGGCACACAGAGGAAGATTTACAAGCCGCTCACTCAAGGATCAGTTTCAGGTCATTAGTGGAGTGTTGCTAAGTGCCCGGTTTCAAATTAATAGGGCCCAACAATAGATTGCACTGCTTTGAATTAGCAAAAGCACCGTTCCTGACTGAGGTAGACGATTAGACAATGAACATTTACCACAGAAAAAAAATAAAAATCTATATTTACTCACGTTGCAGAAACCTCACCCTTGAAATGTGATGTCAATTGTGCATGAGGGCCCTAAACAATATCAGCGGGTCTTGCTGTTATTTATAATGGCCTCTTATCAGCGGTGGTTATTTTCAACCCTTAGGTGAAAACAATAGTCCTGAGATGGTCGGCACAAGAGGTCATTTAAACGTTTAGTGTTGTTATTATGTATTTGTGTAGTGGTCCGAGCCATCTGGCAGGATGCCATTTGCAGGCAATTGTTTTGGCCCGTGTGTGTGTGTGTGTGTACACCAAAAGTGCCTGGATGGTGTACTATGTTGTGAAAATCTATTTATGCATGCTTTTTTGGGGCTACTATTAACTACTATTCTATGTGAGCCTCTTTCTGATGCTCTAATTCTGAATCAAGGTGCAACTGTATGATTTCATATACCAGATTTCACACATAAGTCGCCATGACAGCTATTGAGGAACAAAGAATCTGGAAACCATCTAATTTGAAGTGTCTTTTTTTTAAAGACTCTTGAATGCAAATGAGTCAATTCAGATGCATCCCGAATCATAAATGTCACTTAAACGTCAGTTAAATGCTGTTCTAACGTATAATCAACATCAAATAGACATTTGGGTGAAGTATTGTATGTGAGCTAACAGAGTATTCCAATAATTGCATGCTGGATTACTTCAAAACTACTTAAAAACCCAGTGAGATTACATGACAAGCACAGTGTTGATGTATTTCCTGTTGAAACAGGAAGTTTAGACAGAGCATATCGAAGAGCGCCATTTTTTTTAAACAACCAGTGTGTTTTAGAGTGGTCACAACTGTTGACATTTTTGCCAAATGCAATTTGGAGACAGGTGGTATCAGGGGGCGGGGCATTCTCGTTGTAAAAAGCATTTGATTGGGCGAAAATCGCTGTAGTGCAGGATGAGTCATCAGTATTTTTCACCTGTTTACCTCGAGCAGAAAGACTAAATGACTAGACTTTTAAAAGAACATTTGCTAAAAGTACCTTTTTTTTATAGTGTAATATAATATTCCATGTATTTTTCAAACATAGAAGCGATTAAACAATCCGTTATTCTGCTGAGGGAGGGAGTTGAAATAAGGACATTAAACCACATACAGGGAGACACTTCTTTCAAAATGATTAATGAGCAAAAGAAATGTAGTAGTTATATAAATACAGAAATAAAAGTCAGCAATCAGCATCCCATTGTATATTTCAGTCCCCGCCACACAATACACAAACGCCATGTGTTATTTTTCAACAGGAGAAGATGAAAAGCAAGAACAAGTTGGTCCCCCGTCTGCTGGGCATTACCAAAGAGTCAGTGATGAGGGTGGATGAGAAGACCAAAGAGGTGGTGCAGGAGTGGCCCCTGACCACAGTGAAGAGGTGGGCGGCTTCACCCAAGAGCTTCACACTGGTACGGTATTCACTCCATTTAACATGAGCCACAGTGTGATTGGATTGTTCCTTTGACTCTTCGGTCACTTTATCTGCCTATTTATTCACTATGCTTATTTATTTGCTTATATACAGTGGCCCCTATAATGTATTTGGTTTGTACACTTAGGGCCAGATATACTAAACATGGCAAATTAGCGTGAGAGAGCAATCCCATAAAAACCCCGATGGGAGTGGAAAGTTCAGAGCGTGATCGACTGACGACGCTTAATAGCATTGATAAGAAATGTTTAATTCAAATCTACATTTTTAAAATTTTGTTTATGAAATGTAAGTGTAAAGGAATTTCTAATTATATAAACCAGCATGAATCCAACTTAATTACTTGAAAGACTTGAAAATAGCACAATGGGGGGCAAAGATGAAGGAAATTAAAGTTTGCTGCCTTGGAGTGTGTTGTTCATTTATCATTCTGATATTGAATGGAGTTTTGACATGGCTATGCTTAAAGGGTTAGTTCACCCAAAAAATGAAAATAATGTCATTATTACTCTCCCACATGCTGCTCCAAACCTGTAAGACCTTCGTTCATCTTCGGAACACAAATTAAGATATTTTTATAGAGCTTTCTGATCCCCCATAGACTGCAACGTTATAAACAATTTCAAGGCCCAGAAAGGTAGTAAAGACATCGTTAAAATAGTCCATGTGACTTCAGTGGTTCAACCTTAATGTTATAAAGCAACGAGAATACTTTTTGTGCACAAAAAAAAAACAGAAATAATGACTTTATTCAACGATTTTCTCGAATAATGTTGTCGACTGACACGTTAGAAGCTATATCGGTAAACATTTTAATGCGCTAAACCTTTTTCCGAGAAGAAACCCTTGGATGGAAACCTGGATATATTGAGCTGTATTGCCAGTAACAGCTAATATCATTGTAAAAATGTTATGACGTAATAATAGTTGTGTTTTTTCTCGATAAAATGCCCTAGTCCTCTTTTACATGAGTGTTTTAACCTTGCTTTGAGATGTACAGTTCTGCTTCACCATTAAGAGCCACTTATAGCATCTCATGTACATTACAGTACTTGTGCTCCAAGGACAGTTGGCTGACTTCCTGTCAGCTAAAATAGAAAGCACACATCTACACTGTACAAGAAGACAGCCTTGATGTGTGCTTCTCATATCTGATATATGTTCGTTTGTGTGTGTGTGTGTGTGTGTGGCCTTGTGCAGGATTTCGGCGAGTACCAGGAGAGCTATTATTCCGTCCAGACCACAGAAGGGGAGCAGATCTCACAACTCATCGCTGGATACATTGACATCATCCTTAAGAAAGCAAGTCACTGGCTCTGCAACACATGAGAATTAAAGAGACAGTTCACACAAAATGTTGTCAATAGAGTTGTTTTTTATTTGGGTGAACTATTCTAAATGATCCGTCACGAAGATATCGCATAATTTTGGTGACATTAATTCACTCAGATGTTCTTATTTTACAGAAACAGAGTAAAGATCGGTTTGGTTTGGACGGTGATGAGGAATCCACCATGCTGGAAGAATCTGTATCCCCCAAAAAGTCAGTGGAGATCTCTCGTTCTTATCCCATGATATCGTTTTTCCTCATTCAGAATTCATTCAAGTCACGCTTGTGATTACACATCTATAAATGCTGTTTTGAATCAGTGCTTTTCATTTGTATTCGACTGATAGTGTGTAACTGAGGTGTGTAATGATGTTGGAGGAGATGCTCGGGTTGCACGCCGCCGTTTTTAATCACAAGATGGAGACGCATTTTTCTCTTCTTTTACCCTTTAAGTGAAAGGCGCTGAGAACACGAGAGAGAGATTATTATTTCCACAAAAAGTGCTACATCATCAGCAAGGCGTCATTTAAGATATCAGGTTCCTGGAAGAGAGAGATAGTGAATGTGTGAATATTTCCCTTCCTACATCTCACTATTTCTCATGGTATTTTTTTGTATTTGGTTAAAACGGCTGCCTTATAGTTTGATAAGGGGCTTTTTAAAGTACATTTCTATAAGATTTCAAACATTCTACCAAACAAGTAATGTGTTAATAAATTACATTATACCATATCAAGCTACAGTAATTAAATATGGGACATAATTATGGCTTCAGAAAGGTACTGTAAGAAGATTGGCGGTAACAGGGTTGACCGTTTTACAGTTTAATTGACTCGGTTTAATTGCAAAATTGACTTTTTTAGTCAGTCATGACATTAGAAAGATGATTTAAATGCTCATATTTCTACAAGTATCCAGTTGTGAGTAATCAACAGTGTTGATTGTTTAATTTGACTTTACAAGCCTTGTGCTCAAAGTTGAACTACAACGTTAGAAAGAGCATTTAATGCTGATATTTCTGAATATCCACATTTCAGTTTTCTGAAGTTTACTATACAAATCATGATAACAGGGTTGATCGTTTTATTTGTACTTTTCAAGCATTTTGCTCAGTCATGATTATGTCATAGTCAGTTGCTTACTATACAAAATCTTGGTAACAGGGTTGACAGTTTATTTATGAAATAAATTATGATATTTATTTGTACTTTTCAAGCATTTTGCTCAATGTCATGATACTATAGAATAAATGATACTCTACAAGTAATTTCTACAAATATCCAGTTTTCAATAGTCAGTTGCTTACTATACAAAATCTTGGTAACAGGGTTGACAGTTTACCATGTAATTTAACATTACAAGCCTTGCACTCAAGGTCGTGAAACTACAACACGCTTCTTTAAAGAATAATTGCATTTCAACAGATATTCTCTCATCAAGTTAGTAGATTATTTCTACACGAAATCAATAAGGTTGATATTTTACGATTGTCCCATACTGACAAATGTAACAAAATAATGAAGCCATATTTTCCACTGTTTTTCACTAAATGAAGATCGAAAATCAGGTAATCAGTATATTAATACACTATAATCAATAGCAGGAAGAGATTTAAGGTAAAAAGTCAACCAAAAAATGCTATGATGACCAATGAATATTGATATAGGTTTATCAAATGTAATTTGTAAAAAAAAGAAGAAAATGAATTTATTTTAATAAATAAATTGAATCAATTTAACTGTTAAGGTCCTTGCACACTGAGTCTGAAATTTTCGTATGCGTTTTTCCGTATTCGTCATTCGGTGGCTCTGAATCGTCAAAACACCTCTCAAAATGATTGCTACGGATGCGAAAAACGCAGAAAATCGAACCTGATCCGAATTTTTTTATGACGGACGAAAGTTTCAGAGGCAGTGTGTAAACATGATTGACACAACGTGAGGTTGAGAAAATTTGGGACGAGAATGTCGGGGGGGAAAAAACAAACATTTTTAGAGACCTTTTTGTATCAAATCTGAGCTACTGGTTTGACCAGGCTAACAGAAAGAAAAAAATCACATTCAAAGTTACTGCGCCTGGCACTTCTTCCCAGCAGCTCTTTTATCCACAGCCTGGGCTCTGGTTCTATCAGAATCGGATATACAGATGGGTCACGTCCTCTCGAGCACTGCCTGGAAAGTGGTTGTTATGGGCGACGGCATCCCACTTCTCTCTGTAGAAGGAGGGGGGACGTCGGGCATCGGTGCCTGCGTCTGTCCTCGTGCCAACTTGCTCATGTTACCTTTAGCACTGTAATCCAAAAATTGAGGCCTCTCACAATAAGCTCTAATTAAGCAATAGTGCATGAAGCGTCTGTTTTCCTGGTGCGAATAGGAAAGAGCCACTCAGCTGATTTTAAAGGCTGTCAGTAATTACTGTAACAACAACAACCATCATTCACAGATATAAAAGTGAAAGCAGCCTGACAGCGTCTAATAATGAGCCATTTCTTGTTTCGTAGGTCCACTATCCTCCAGCAGCAGTTTAATCGGGTCGGTCGAGTCGAGCACGGGTCGGTGGCACTGCCTGGCATCATGCGGTCGGGGTCAATCGGAGGCCCCGACACGTTCAACATGGGCACAATGCCCTCGGCTCAACAGCAGATCACTATGGGACAGATGCACAGAGGACACATGCCCCCTCTGGTGAGAACACGCAACTGCGCTGGTGTTTGTATCTCGATCGCATTTGTGAGACCGCTGGACCTGATTTAAAGCAGGTCGGATTTCTATGGTTTTGTCAACTCTAAACCTGCTCTGAAACTCGGAGCTTGTTCAACTAGCCATGGAACAGGCCACAGGGCTCCATCTGTTACTTAAATCTTGATTGTGATTTATTTGTGGGTAATTAGACTGTCACATTTGATAATTGGGGTAATTGGGAGCTCAAAGCTTTATGATGGTTATGGTGACAAGGTGAATTATTAAAATTGATTGTTAAATGACATCTATCGAATCTTCTGCTGCAAATTAAAATGAGAAATGTTGCCCTGGTTTTGTGGCAACAAAATGTTTTTATGGTTTTATTTTAATTTACCTTAATTTATAATCCTGCTTCTCCGTGATGATTGTTAAACCTATGCAGAGTGATCAGGGCTTGACATTAACTTTTTCACTCACAAGCCGCTGTGGCTAGTGGTTTTCCAAAGTTACTAGCCACTCATAATTTTTAATGGCCACAATTTTGACATCGATACCATGGGGAAAAACTTCCATATGGATATTTTTTATATTAACTCATAATTTGGCAGCAGGTATATTAGGCTGCTGTCACTTTAAGACCTAAAGCACGGATCCATTATACTGTTACACATGCGTTTTCTTTCTCAACTGTTTACGTTACTTAAAACATTACTGACTGTGTTTACTTGAATACTCGCCAAGACCGGGAATTTGACAGTATTTTGTGTGTATTTTATTGTTTAAGCGCAATAAGCAGCGGGAAAAAAAACTCAATTTAGTACTTTACGAGGCAGCTTTACGCACTTTTAGTGTGAGCACAAAATCTGCGGGAATGAGTAAAATGATGCGCAATATGCACAATCCAATGCCAAATTTCAAGCCCTGTTACACCAACAATATTCATCCAGAGCAAATGAAATGAGTGAGTGGAGGCAGGCAGGTTTGTGTGTAACTCGCTGTCAGAGAGATGAGAGAGAGAGAGAGAGAGATAGAGAGAGAGAGAGAGAGAGAGAGAGAGAGCAGCTGTTATCGTGTATCTATTCTGTGGAAAATGAGTGTTGGAAGCGTTTCAGATATTTCAATATCGATATGAATTGAAAAATCTATATTTTTGACAACACTACAATTTTAAAAAACTACAATTGAAAATTGTATATATTATATATAAAATTCAAGTCACCAAAGTGTCTAGTTACAGGCCACTGCTGAAATCCACCCGCATTTGGCGGGTGTTAGAGTCAAGCCCTGAGTGTGACCTATTGGTGGATGACTGGTAACCGTGAGGGCGTGGGGGCAAATCCCACCAGGGTTGCTTCTGGGTTACAGAAACATACTCTTGTCTACACAAATACGCAAAGCAGACACAAATCACTTACCAATACATTGCACACACAGTCCCTACTAACTACATACTTAATGTACCTTACTTGTGGAAACAATCCTCCAAACCTAAGGAAATGTATTAATGTTTACTCAATTTATGAATGATTATGACATTAAACTGGATGTGTTAAGGTGGCCTCACGTTTACGGTTGTTTGATGAATTTTCACTGGCGAAATCTAGTCATTTCAAAAGGAATCCATGGGTGAAAGATTTCCCCACGCAGATTTTGCAACAATTTAAAGTTGGTCACACAGATTCGTCACATTGACCAATAAAAAGCTGCTTGGTTGGAAAGTGACTTCTTTGTGAGCTGTGCTTCACACATCACTACTGTATTGACAATGAACTTTTTTCCTCCTTGAAATTGCGTTAAAGGGGTCATATAATGCCATTTTTGTACAACCTAATATGATTCTTTAGGGTCTAAATTAAAAGATTGTAATATACTTTAATTTAAAATTCTCATTAGTATTATAAGAAAACACTTATTTTACCTGGTCAAAAACAGCTCTGTTTTCAGCACGCCGTTTCAGTGCATATGACTTTAAATGATAATGAGCTTTGCTCACCCCACCTCTCTGTTCTGTGCGTACACCGTTTGTAACACAATAACCATAACGCGTTGTTCAGTATAAACGTGGGATTATGAATTATATTGAGAACGTCATACATAGAAAACATGCCGTAATGTACCCTGAGTGTAAACCTTAGACGCATTCATTGTGAAGCGTGCAGCTAGCGATTTGCAAAGATTAATATAAATATTCATATAAAGTTTAATAAAACGTTACAGTCACTTCAGTTGTTCTAGAGGTTCAGCAGGAACATGAATAGCTGGTACCGATCCTTTTTTCATGAGCAGCTTCTTAGCAAAAGCTTTATACTGATCCTCGTTTATAAAGCAGTCTGGTGAGAAATGATTCGCGCAAACATGAGAGCATTGACGTTGCTCGTGGGGAATATTCCCTTCGAAAACAAACTCAGCCACTGCGTCTTCAGCGGTTCGGATTTAGGAACATTAAAATGACTGCTGTGTTCGTTATTACACCCAAGAACAGAACACCACAATCGCTTAGACGCCATTCTGCTCATAGACTGTGCTCCAGCATATCAACAATGACCGCGCCGGTCCACGCGAATTATGATTGACAGCTCGCTCACGAGCGAGGGCGGGTCTGTGTTGAAACGCTGCTGTCAATCAACAATCGTGGGAGGGGCTTCCGACCGTGTGACGTCATAGAATCGAACGGCTCAATTTGAGGCAGGGGAAAACACATAAGGAGATAAATAAAAAAATAAAAACTGGATGGATTTTTATCATTTTATGATGGTTGTGTACAGGCACTGCCAACACACATTTCAGTACAATCAACTTGTAAAAGTGCATGTACCATTATATGACCCCTTTAAGATTTCACTAATGTCACTGCAAATTTATTCAGGTAGCTAGCTGTACAGTTTAGCTAACCTGAACTAACCTCGTTCAACAAGACTCTCATTTAGGGTGACCTGGTTATTGCTCTGTTGCAGGACAGGCGGTCACCCTACTCTCTTTAAACTGTTCCTCTGACATGACTTGAAAATGAACAAAGACAGCTAATGTTCATTAGCGCCCCATGTGGTGATGCCATGAGTTGCATTCTGACACACTTCATAACACAACAATGTGCTAAGGTTCTTCTATAGTGTTTTTAAGGTTTTTCTTCTACATATCGTCTTCTAAATGACTACTTCCTGTGCCGTCAGAGTCTGGCCCAGCAAGCACTGATGGGAACCATCAACACCAGTATGCAAGCTGTCCACCAGGCACAAGCTGACCTGGGAGAGGTTGATAATCTTCCACCACTGGGACACGACATGGTGAGAAATTATACAGAGACAAAAAAAAAAAAAAAAAATTCAGCTTTTTTTAAAAGGTAAAGTATATTATATTTGTTGCACTGGTGCAAAAATAATGATTGTTTGTACTGCTGTAAACCACATATTGTCTGGTTTTATGTGGGTAATGGTGTTAGGAGGAAAGATCCTCGTACAGTATGTCCCTGTGTGTGATTTATTATGCTGTAGAAGGTTGCTAGTTCAAATCCCATGAGGGACATTGAGCCAGAATATGCACCAAAAACTAGAGTAAAACCTTCATAATGTGTTTTTTCATATTAAGGTTTTTGTTATTGTGACATTACAGTAATGTATTGTGGCATTGCCTTACAATTATTGTTCATTTATTGACTATAATTGCAGAGATGGTCATTGATCATTTACCTGTGCTTGATATTTCGTAGTGGGGAAAAAATCCCCAAAAAAACACATGAATACACTAGTATTAACGTTCCTCTCTTTTCTCCCAAAAAGGCGTCCAGAATGTGGGTTCAGAACAAGGTGGATGAATCCAAACATGAGATTCACTCCCAAGTGGATGCCATCACGGCTGGTACCGCATCAGTGGTCAACCTCACTGCCGGTATGTGACCGAATAAGGAATTACCCATAAACCATCACATTAAAAATGCCTTTCTTGGCCTCTTTTCAAATACTTATATCACCTTAAATTCATTGAAAGTCTTTGGGATGTGCTGGACTATAATTTACAAGATCTTAACCAAAAATGGTTGCACCTTTTGATGGAAATAAATGTTGTGACTTTATTTCCATCAAGAGGTGCATCAATTTTTTGGTCAAGATCTTATATTGTCAATGCAAGAGTCCAGCACTCTGTAAAGTCTCCTCCAGCACATCCCAAAGACTTTCAATGAATTTAAGGTCTGGACTCATTATTCTTCATGGTCTCTCCCAACCATTCTTTCACAATTTGAGCGTGATGAATCTTGTCATCATCATCCTGACCTGGAATATGACCATGATGCGTCTTCCTACATGGTTGTTTAAGAAATGAAAAGCTACACACTCCATCAATAGGGTTAGAAGAACTGTTGCCAAACATACAACATGCTAGACACATAATAATCACTGCAATAAGGCTCCAATCATAGACTCTTAAGCATTTGCCTATTTAAATCCAAACAGCGACTTTATTTTTTGGCCAGGCACTGTAGTTGCAAAGGTACTTAGTAGAGTGTCTAAAGTGGACCATCGAAATAAATTGTAACCTTGTAGAAAGTATAACACGCTATGAAATTAGCCTTAGTAAGACAAACGATGTGGTGGAAATCAAATTGATGTTGGAAATGATCATGACTTTTCCCAAAAATGACATACTGTAATTTTCCTGTGATGTGTATATGCACTGTTAAACATAATCGAAGACGCATCCTTTATCCAATACCACAAGTGTATGAAAACGATGATGATTCAGACGAAATTTAAACATGCAGGAAAAAAAATGTATTACTTTATACCAGCACAAATGAGTTTCATCTCACTGTTAAATAATAAGTCACTCTCCAATTGCACTAATAAATATTTCCATTAATGAATGTGAAGTTTGTTGTCCTGAAGCTGAATTGCTTGGCAGGATTTGTGTGTTCCTTCCCGCATTCTGGAGAGATTCCATGCGGACCAGACCAGGTTTTTGCTGGATTTAATCTTCTCGTGCCATCTGTTTGATAGTGCGGAGATTTGCCTGTTAGCCAGCAACACAGCTCAAACTTTACTGGGGTTTTTTTCTGTCCAGCCTGTGCTTTACATCTGTTCTCATGCCCTGAAGAGCTTGTTAGGATATAATGTGATGTGTGGATGTGCGCACTATAGATGGAATGCATATGGGTAATATGTATCTCATTTTGAATGAGCTCACTAATAATGATTACGTTATTGCACATGTTGCACATTTGAGTGGAGCGTGTTAAAGACATGAAAGTAAAACTGTATGTTCCTGCTTTTATAGTGAACAATTCAGCAGTTTATATGAGTTTATTTGACTTAATTCAGTATTAAAGTCAGTAATAAAATTATAAATGATTACATGCTTATAACTATAATAGTCTGAACAAAGTTTAGACGATTTTAATATTTATGATGTAAAAATCTATTGTTATGCACATTAAGTCATTTCCATCACACCGAACCGTTTTACCATTAATAAAGTTTTTTTAATTAATTAGGTTGCCCAAGAATGTGACCGTGTCAGTGAAGAGCTTAAGATAAAATGAGTCATGTGATGTTAAAGACAAATCTGTTTTTATTTATTTTATTTTTATTTATTGTATCATTTACAAGCTGTAATTTTGTCAAGTTCAGTGTTATTTTAGTATTATTTACATACTATTATAGTTTGAATTAATATTTTGAGCTTTTCCTTTTATATTATAAAATATTAACATTTTTATTATCGTTTTTGTTTATTAACTTCTATATATTTAAATGTGTATTCCAGTGTTAGTTTTAGTCATTTTAGCACTTATTTATTTCAGTTAGTTAGTTTTCCCATTTTGTTTGTTTAAAATATTCGTCTAATATTAATATTTTACTTTAGCTTTATTTTAACCATCAAACCCAGTTTTTAATAGTTTTAGTTAACAAAAACAGCTCCTGTCAAATTATGCAGAAAGTGAGAAAATAGGACTTTTTTTTTTTATTATTATATTATGACAACAAAAAACATAAAGGTCTCATACATAGACATTAACATGTAAACATGAAAAAAACATACATAAACGTGTGTGTGTGTGTGTTTGCATGTATTACTGGGTGTGTAAGTGGAAATAACTTAACAGAAGAAAATCTTACAGATACAACAGACATGATAAAAATGAACTAAATAGTAATAATAATAATAATAAAAAAATAATAATAATAATAATAATAATAATAATCCCCCAAAAAATTAAATTAAAAAAATAAAAGAGAAGAAAATAAATAAATAAATAAATGAAAATGAATTAAGGCTAATATGATTAAAAAACAATATATATATATATATATATATATATATATATGTATCTGATCTCCCCTTGGCCAAGACACACTACAATGGGCTATAGGCGAGAAAATAGGATTTCATTTAATAAAGTATTTAGGGTACATAAAAGAGCAAAATTCCCCCAAAAAATGGCATTACCGTCACCGTCATTTCCATAACGCATGGTTAATAAATGACAAATTAGCATTTTTAGGTGAACTATCCCTTTAAATCGCTCACTCTTTCACAATTTTAATGAGCCACTTTTTCGATTCGCTCCAGGTGACCCTTCGGACACGGATTATACCGCCGTGGGCTGCGCCATCACCACCATCTCCTCAAACCTGACGGAGATGTCCAAGGGAGTGAAGCTCTTGGCGGCTCTGATGGAGGACGAAGTGGGCAGCGGGCAGAATCTAATGGGGGCCGCCCGGACCCTCACAGGGGCCGTGTCTGACCTGCTCAGAGCCGTGGAACCCGCTTCTGGAGAGGTGACGAACGCAAACATTCAAACCCCTCGGCCCCTTCACATCTAATCCGCCAGTAACGCACTGCTGTTTACAGGCGGATTTGATAATGAACTCGTTAAGCTCTGTTTTTTCCTTCCTGGTTTACAGAGCACAGTCACAATCTGTTTATTTGTTTGGCTTGTGCTAGACAGGGTAATTGTAGTGGGGTGCAGAGCTGATAGGCAGGATGTGATTAGCCGCGCATTGTGTTCTGAGACGTTGCGGTTGTCCGTACGTGGGTCATTTCTTAAGTGCCGATATCACCCCACAGCCCAGACAGACTGTCCTGACGGCGGCGGGCAGCATCGGACAGGCCAGCGGAGATCTTCTCAAGCAAATGGGAGAAGGAGAAACCGACGAGAGATTCCAGGTGTGTCTTTCTTTCTGGAATAGAGCGTAATGGTGAATACTCACTCTGGTTCTGGTATTTTTGCCCATACATTGCAAACTCTGATTCAAAGCAAAAATTGTATCTAGAAATTAGGAACAAATATATATACTTAAAAGAAAGTCAATCAAGTGATTTGGAACGACGTAAGGGTGAACTTTTTCTTCACAAAAGGGGATGTTTTGAGGAATGTTCACACTGCTCCTTTCCATACAGTGAAAGTGGTTGTGAACGGTTGTCAAAATGGCATTATAACGTTGTTAATATGTCTAATGGACTATATTTCAAGTCTTTTAAAGTCATTCGATATATCTATAGCTTTAAGCGAGGAACAGACTGAAATGTAAGTCATTATTCACTTAAAATCTCGCTTCATAGCTGTGATCACTTTCAATGTATGGATAATTGTGCTATAAGTTTTCTTATATAAATTTGTGTTGCATACTAAGTCAGGGCAAAGGTGAGAAAATGATGTGAGAATTTTCATTTTTATGTTCCTCCAAAAAAACTACTCGATACTAAATTTCTCCTCCGATACCGGGAACAATACCGATACTTTGATTTTCTTAAGGGAAAAAAATCTCTCCCAAATAATACTGCAAACTATACAGGGAACCCTCTCATTTAGAACATTACTATAATATTAGAGGTTAAAATGAATCACAGAGCCCAATTATATTCAACTGCTATTTATTTTCATATGTAATAATTACACTCCATTAAATACTGAAGTGTTTGTATGCAACTCAGGTAGTTTTCATAAACAAATTTATTCAAACATACATAAATAATTCACAGTAAATAAGCTCCGCTCTAGTGTTTTTATAACTAACTTACGAATTGTGAATATTGGAAATCTTTCCTGAGATAAATGCAACATTAAGCTGTTTTATCAACGTCTTTCTGCGGTTGACACACTGATTATGCGATTACATGAGACATGATTCATTTCAATAAGTTGTACTGTATTTTTCAGCATACCTTTTGATGTTTATCCCCGTTTTCTTGTGTGTTGTTGTCGCGCTAACTTGCCCTAAATTTAACACGAGAGATTTTCTTCACATACAGTATGAGTTGCATTCTGAACACGTTTTTCCTCCCCCTTTTGATTGAATTTATAAAATATACAGGAATATACAAATGTATAAGATGTTGACGGGTGTAGGAAAAACAACTTTACTCCTTAATCTCAAAGTTTATGGTTGGTTTGTCTTGAAGGTTTATATGTTATTGTTAGAAAAATGTCTTTATGAATGAGATGGGAATGGGATTTTCTACCTCTTGAACTCAACTGTTGCGCTCTGCCTGAATTTACTGATTGGTTAATGCCAAATCCCTCAGCCAATCACATGCTCCATGTCTCATTATTTCTTGGCAAGGCTGTTTTTGCTTGTGGTAAACACTTTAGTGCCCATTTTCAACACGTTAAATTTGATTTAGTGTGGTTCATGTGATGTTGTCACAGTCAGTTAGCCTCAGAGAGCGTTTTATTGCCCTCTATTTTATTCTGTTACACTCTATCCTTGCGTTTATTTCATTCATTAGTCTGGGCCAGGTTGTTTCACAGTGTGTTGCTTGAATGACGAATATGTTTCAGGACATCATGATGAACCTGGCTAAAGCCGTAGCTAATGCCGCCGCCATGCTGGTGCTGAAAGCCAAGAACGTGGCACAGGTGGCGGAGGACACGGTGCTCCAGAACCGAGTCATTACCGCCGCGACACAGTGCGCGCTCTCCACCTCACAGCTGGTGGCCTGCACTAAGGTACGTTTCATATTCCTTACGTATAATGAAAGTTAACTAGAAGACATCTGTCTAGATATATAGATACAGATAAAGGTATACATTTTAATTTAAACATTTAAATTCAAAAGTAAATGGTTAACAGAAAGCAGAGTGGCTGATCCATATGTAGGGAAATATAATGTCACGTGTTTTAATGATAGTAATTATCTCTTCTTTGCTTAAACTAATAAAATGACAATTTATTTTAAAGGGTTCATGACTTGGAATTTTTATTTTTTTTATGTTATTTGTCATTTTGACCCGAAATGTTCTTTTCATTAAAAAAAAAAGAGTGTTTATCGGAGTGGTACAAGACTTAGTGACTTTTCTCACAATTGAACTTGGAGAACACAAAAATATTTAGTGGATTCCACAAGTTTTTGTGGTTGTAATAAAAATAGTACAAATCCTTCCCTCGTCTGTCTATTTGACCCCCATAGGAATTAATGAGAAATGGGGAGTTTTCAAAAAAAAAAAAAAAAATACAAACACACACAAAAATGAAGGCATTAGACTATAGCACATCCCCAATGCATAAACATAATTAATTAAAATAAGTATCAAACCTTATTGGTTTAATATTCTTTTTAATTCTAAATCAGGAATCATTAAATCAAGCTATAGGTAATTTGCTGTAGCTAAAAAGTACATTTGTGAAACATGAATTTCAGTGAGTTTTTTTTTTTAAATATAACCATACTTAAGAAACCAAATGTTGTTGGTTGATCATCAAAAATCTGGCTTGCGACAACAAATATTAACTGATTTATCAGCGATACATAAGTTGACCACTACTGGTTTCCTGAACCATACCATGATAATAAAGATGTGTATCATTAATTTCACTATTTCAGCTCTAAGTTTGTATTTTCATCATTAAGAAAAGCACACATTCCCTGACACTTTATGCCCAAAATAATCTGTATGGTATTCTGAATCTGAACGCAGTGTCTATTTTGGGTGCACGTGTGATTGCTGTAGGTGGTGAGCCCCACCATCTCCTCGCCGGTGTGCCAGGAGCAGCTGGTGGAGGCGGGACGTCTGGTGGAGCGGTCCGTGGAGGGGTGTGTGAAGGCGTGCCACGGCGCCTCAGAGGAGGGCGAGCTGCTCCGACAGGTGAACATGGCGGCCGGGGCGGTCAGTCAGGCCCTCAGTGATCTGCTGCAGCACGTGCGCCACTACGCCAGCTGTGGGGAGCCAATCGGACGCTACGACCAGGCCACTGACACCATCATGACTGTAACGGAGAGTATTTTCACCTCAATGGGGGATGCAGGTGAGACAGTCCTATATAAGTATAACATTATGTATATAAATAAATGACATTATGTATATAATTAAAAACAAGTCTCTAAGATATGACCTTAAATGTAAATTAATAGTTATAATATGTAAGTGATAACGATTTTAATGCATTAAGTGGAGGTAAAGAACCTGGTAAATTCATTTAATGCACAGCTAGCCATGGATTATACCGATTATACCATGGTCCTTAGCCAGCATTGACAACTTAAAGCTGTTATTGATGTTTCCAGCACAATATTTTGACGGTTATTTTCATCAGTTACGGCTTGTTAGATCTAGCATTCTGCCTGCTTTGAATCAGACAAAGAGATAAAGTAGTGCGTAGGATTCACATAAGACATTTATTTGAATGAATGAATTATAGCATTTATTTGAATTAATTATCGAGAGAGAGAGAGAGAGAGAGAGAGAGAGAGAGATTCGTACATATGTCTGTTCAGCATCTCTCTCTATAAGCTATGAGTTTAATTACTTAAACAATGTGATGTAACTCCCTCCTTGCTAAAAAATATAATGTGTGTGTGTGTACGTGTGTGCGTGTGTGAGTGTTCTTCAATGAAAACGGCGCTTTAAAATAGAACGGTGATTAACCCTCTGGGGTTGTTCGGCCCAAATGGACCCGAATCATTCAAATAAAAAAATGTTAAAAATCACAGCTTCTTCGGAATGGTCCGAAATTTGGTGACTTTGTTGGTATTTGGTATATGAACACCCAAAAAAATTGGGGACAGGATGTGAACAGTCTAAGTGGTTGTAAAAAAAATAGTCACACTCAGGACCTTCGGGTCCAAATGGACCCCCATAGAAAAAACTGAGTTTTTTGGTGCGTACAATCTACAAATCAGCCACAATCCATAAAAAAGCACACAACAGTGAAGGGGTGAATCTATAAAACATCAAGAGTGCAAAACAGACACATCCACACACACACACACACACACACACACACACACTTTTATACACATACACACTCATAAATTCAGATTACATAAATCTGTTTTGAATTTTTTAAAATCACAGCTTCATCGGAATGTTACGAAACTAGGTGACTTTTATGGTATTTGGTATGTGAACACACAAAAAAACTGGGGACAGGATCTGAATAGTCTAAGTGGTTGTAAAAAAAATAGTCAAACTCAGGACCTTCGGGTTCAAATGGACCCCCATAGGAAATGAATGTGAAATTGTCCAAAAATATGAAAACATAGATTATTCAATATGAAAACACAGACTATTCAAATAGAATAGTCTATTTGAATAGTCTAAGTGGTTGTAAAAAAAATAATAAAAATACTCACACTTAGGACCTTCGGGTCCAAATGACCCCGATTGGAAATGAATGGGAAATTGTCAAAAATATGAAAACAGTTTTTTTGTGCATACAATATACAAATCAGCCAGAAAGCAGAAAAATGACTCAACGGTGAAGGGGTGAATCTCTAAAACATCAAGAGTGCAAAACAGACACACACACACACACACTGTATTATATATTTATAATAATCTGTATTATAAAGTAAAACTGGCACTTCAAATTACCATTTAAACCAACCAAACAAACAAAAAACAAGACAAAAAATAGTCTTTGAGAATCTGTTATTATATTTTAGAAAATCAACAACCTGAAAAAAAATTGGTATATATTTGCAAAAATCACTAGAATCCCCAAGCCTTTCTACAGAGAGCTGTAAATCCACTAGTGGTAAAAATGTGCTATTGTGTGATAAAAATGCTCAGTGTGTCCACCAGATGGCATCTATATTTTTTTCAAAAATTGCTTTCATTAGGCCTAGGCTTCACTCTAAAATGTAATACAGCTTTGATAAAAATAAAAAATAAAAAAAAAAATCTATTATGTTCAATGGAAAAAAAATGGGTCATAATTATTGCATAAATATTAATTATAAATCATAAAATATCTCAAAACACCAAAAAAGAAAAGTTTTTTTTTATAAAAAACAAGTAAAAAAAAAAAATTATGATTTTTTTTTTTTTAAATATGAATCCTGCCCGTTGGGACCATTTGGACCCGAACACCCCAAGTGTGACTGTTAAACGAACAACCCCAGAGGGTTAAACTGACTTGGAACTACAGTACCTGTGCATTAAATGATTTTATTGCACACCTTCCAGCCAATCAGAATCGAGCATTCAGACAGACCATGGTATAATGTCATTTAATAATGTCTTTGCCCGCTTTCTCCACCAAAAAACATAAGGGTGAACTCAAATAGTATATTAGCATTCGCAAAATCGCTAGCCCGACATCCCGGGGCTATTGTGTTTTCAAGTCGGGCTACCAAAATGCATAACCGGCCTGCCCGACGGGCTATCTGAAATAGTGTAGGCTAATCAAATTCCCCTAAACTTCTGCCTCGCCCCGCTAAAAATGTGTGATTAAGTGTAAGCTACACAAATTCGTGTTCGCTTCAGTCTTGTTATAATCAGATTCAGCGCGTTCATCTTCAATCCGCAGCGGCGCGCGTGCAGAGTGCACGTCAGAAAAAGAGGACAGGGTGTGTGTGTGTTCATTTTAGCCTCATTGGTCTGTCACTGCTTGTCAATGTCCGAATATTTGAGATGACCAATCAAATAGGCGGGCTTTATATGCAGAAGCTGCTGCGTGAATTTTAGCAGTGACTGACGCTTCAGTTTATGACGCTTTCAGTTTTATTAAGTGCGAGATAAGATGTAAGTAGCTAAACTAAACATTTCATATTTGACCAGTAACAAAAGTTATTTTTCGCGGATTATATTGCTTTAACACGCAAAATTGTGTCAATTTCGGTCTTCGTGAGTATACTCTAAAACAGTCAGTTTAGTCTTTAATAAGCATAAAACGCATGCCAGTATAATGAACACAGGGTCCGTGCACTACCTCTTAAAGTGACGGCAGCCATATGTGTCTGTCATTAATTTTGTTGTCAAAACAACAAAAGATAGCTTTAAGTTAAAGGAATCAGAATTAATAGCCTACGTATTTAATTTAACTGGACTAAAATACTACCCAGTGTTATTTTCCATTTGATTAGGACTACTTTATTCAGTTTCTGTATAGGCCTACTAGTGTTAGACATATTGAAAAACTTTTCTCTTTATTTGTCTTTATTTGTATCTTTATTCTATTGTATTTATTTGTGCTACTTTTTTCAATTTAATTAAACAATTTAAATCAAGCTTCCTTGTGTCGTGTAAACTCTTAACAACAATATTACCCCATTGTAAAAATGCAATGAGCGCAAACATTTAGGCAAGATAAATGTAATAATTTTGTTTGGAAAAAATTAAAAATCTACATTCAAAAATTGTCTTTTTATTTGGGCTAGTAAAATTCATTTCGGGCTACCAAAATCTGAAGAGTGCCTGCCCGAAGGGCTACCAGCGATTTTGACATTTTGCGAGCCCTGATTAGTATATAAGTAATAGCACACTTCTCCTCAACAAGCTGCACAATTTGAGGTATCATGCACGGTGCAGAATGAGTTTTGTCCCTGTGTTTATTACTTGTGGTTAAGGGATTGTTTGAATTCCCTAACCACAAATATGAGCAATAGAAATGGTGATTTTTGCCTTAGAAAGTACCACTAAATGCGATGGATGGGCCTGTGCCACGGGATGTAGAACAGTTCCAGGATACAGAGAATTTATTTAATAAATGGAAATCAAAGTCAAATAAGCATACAGTAATACACAAGAGAGCTTTAATATCTTTTAGGCTCATCGTCCAAACAAAGCATATCTGTGCTGTGACACAATAGGATTACCTTTTCCATGTTCAGAATTGCACGGTTTTGATGGTGTTCCTGGCCTCATTTTGGAGCTGTCTTTGTGCGCTAACCGGCTGGCAGCCCTACTTCTAGTGACCCACAAGCAACTTTAATTCTCTGTTATAATGCACTGAGAAATATTTAGCTTGCTAGCTTTGCCCAGCTTTTGTATCTCGTCTCCAGTGCTGTTGTTTTTCCTGGAAAAACAGTTTATTTTGTCTCAGTGAGGTCCCTAAAAGTTGTTTTGTCTGCGGTCTGTGTCGTGTTTTTAAGTCGTTTTCTAAACCGAAGATGTTTGTTATGCTATGGCCGTAAGTCTAAAGAATCCTCAAAAGATTGTAGGCCCGCGAGGTTGTTGAAAACATGTCATATAAAACCGCTACAGAGCATCAAATCTGGTCTCAATCACACACACACACTGTCTTTGAACTTTTTAAAGAAAAACACATGCCGAAAGGTGCCAGTGGGGTTGTCTGCAAATGTTCAAGTAAAACATGGAACATGATAAACGACCTGGACCCACAAATCATCGTCATCATCATCAAAGATTTCTCTAGCTTTAAAGTCAACAGGAAATCAAAATTGACTTTCTTAATACACGTTACGGTTCGTACTGTGCATGATTCATCAGTGCATGTTATTCCAAAGAAAAGAAATGTTACTTTTTGCATTCTTTCATGTAATAATTTGCTCAACGTCTGTAACAACTTGACTTTTTCACTGACATCACTCAAGCCACACGACCTTAACATTAGTTAATACTTAATATAGTGAATATTACTTTATGATGGATTTTTTTTGTTTAACCGATACTCAGAACCAAATTAAATTGTTTTATGTTTTTGAAACAATAAATAAATGACCAGTAGACTACAATACAAACAATAAAATATTATTTCAATAATTAATTATAACTGCATCATAAGTTAATTATAACTGCATCATAAGTTAATTATAACTTATAAATTTGCAATTAAAATGCTCACAAATTTATTTTCATCCTTTTTTCTTTTTTTTTAATCCAGCCTTCATTCTCAAAGGAGAAATGTTTAGCTTAAGCATATAAAATGAAATGGTAATTATCAAAACATATAATAAATACGTTGCTTTTCCTGTGAATACCGTTTGTTTGGGTGCTTTTTTGAGACCAACCAAATTGTGCCAATTATCATTAGACGCAATATTAAAGAACTAATAACCGTTTAAGATCAAATGTGTGAATATCAGTAGACAACAGCCAAACAGCTCTTTAAGTATTGTTTTAGGCTATTGTTGTTGATGCACTAACTTAATGCAAATCACTGCAATAATGGCAAATAACGATGTTTATAAAAGATACGCTACCATTTAAATACATCAAGATATTCTCAAAAGAGAACTTGACCTCCAGTCTGCACATCCATGTCTACAAACAAAAGTCACCCACATTCAGCTGCAAACTTGCATTCAGGTCTGTTATGAAAAGCCCACTTTTCATTTCTCGGTGAATCAAATCCAATCCTACCTTTTTGTTTTTTCCTCATTTAACTAAAGTAAAAGGGGTGAATTCTGTTGATTTAACAAGCTTACTATTTTAACTCTGAATCCATCCTACGTTTGGAGAGGTGAAACACCCCTTACGCACACCTCTCTCTCCCTTGATAATCTTGTCGACGCTTGTATTTCTGGATCTGTGTAGGTGTTCGGGAAATACAGAGTCCATTTATGGAAAGCGAGTAGGCACACTTTTTGAAAGGGCCCTTGATCAATGATGTACTTCGGGTCACATGGGTGCACAACCATTTGAGCGCTTCAGTTCCTGAAGTGATATGCAGAGAGAATGCAGAAAGATTGATTTTCAAAGAGAACAGCTTCAGCTGTGCCAGATTCACACACATCAAAGAAACGTGGAATGGCTGTCAGGGTTTTTTTTCCCAGTGTGAAGTCAAGGACGGTGAACATACTGTCGAAGGAGCCAAGAATATGCCAGTCGATTTTTCTGAAGAAATATAAGAATCTGCCCACACAACATGCTTATATTGTGGTGTTTAAATAACATTTATTTTCACATTTACAGGTGAAATGGTACGTCAGGCTCGGGTTTTGGCCCAGGCCACCTCAGACTTGGTGAATGCTATGCGTTCTGACGCTGAGGCTGAAATCGATGTGGATAATTCCAAGAAACTTCTGGCGGCTGCCAAGCTGTTGGCCGATGCCACTGCCAGAATGGTGGAAGCTGCGAAGGTATAGCAAGATACACCCTTGACATTTACAGTATAAAAAATACAATGATTTTTAGACATGGACCATGGTTTGTTACCGTTTTCTTTTATAGGTAAAATGAAATTTCCACCCAATAATAATGTTTACAAAAAAATTGTGTTGGTTTTGCTTTTTTGTGTGTTGTGTTGTGTTTTGTTTAGTTTGTTTTTTTTTGGGGGGGGGGGGGGGGGGGGGGTAATTTGTTTTGTTTTTTGTTTGTTTTTTGTTGTTTTGTTTTGTGATTTTGTGTTTTGTCTTGTTTTGTTTTGTGATTTTGTGTTTTGTTTTGCATTTGTGTTCATTTGGTTTTGGTTATGTTTGGTTTGGTTTGTTTTGTGTTTGGATTTTCTGTTTGGTTTTGTTGTTTGGAGATTTTGTGTTTTGTTTGGTTTTGTTTTGTTTTACAGTTGGTTTAGCTTGTTTGGGGGGGGGGGGTTGTTTGGTTTTGTTTTTATTTGTTTTGTTTTCTTTTGGTTTGATTATATTTGTTTTTGTTGTTTTTTGTTTTGTTTTGTTTTGAGCCATGGTAATAACCTGTTTTATGAACATGTAAACACCAAACGTGTTGGTTTTGTATGTGTGGCATACTAATAACATGAGGATTTTTTTGAACATCTATCATGGCTACACCATGCTTATACCTATACCATGGCAATACCATGTTATTTTTTGGACTACCATTGCATATCATGGTAATACCATCATACATGTTAATTCAGTACTATATCCAATTTTAACCTGATCTTTAAGGAAGAAAAAGAAAGCTCTGGCTAGATGTAGGTAGTTTTATCCCGATTTACATTTTTTTTTAAATCCAGGACCCAGAATCAGCAGCCACACTGTAAAATATGCTTCCCCTCCTCATCAGTGTTTCATCTCTGATACCTGAAAGAGCCCTCAGCCATGATTTAGATTTGACTCATGATGAGATGGACCACTGAATTGATTGTCGATCTTCATCAGCAACGTAGAGATGTATAAATAGCCAGGATGTGATTAATATGCAGACATGAAATCCTGGTTTATGGCTTGTTAGGCACATTTGATCCATGATACATTAATCACAACATCAATGCCATTATCAAATGTAAAGATGAGGAATGCGCCACAGACGGTTTCCTTGGTAACAGGGATGGAGCAGACGGCCCCCAATTCCTCTTTGCATTGAATGTTTTGTAATGCGCTGTAAGTGTGCGGATGGCGTAGCCGAGAGTTCTGCTGTCGCTGACAAATTTCCCTTCACAGGGCTGACCGAGTCTGGGATTTATCTGTGACAACTTTGTCCTCTGAGAATTTCCTTTCACTTTCTGTTTAACCATTAAGCAAGGAGATAAAATGAAACCATGCGAAACACCAAGGCTTCAAAATGGCATATTAGCTACTAGTTTTGAAAGGAGGTAATATGCAGTGTGTTTGTGTGTGTATATTATATATATATATATATATATATATACACACACTGCATATTACCTCCTTGTATATGACTACGGTATATACTGTATGACTAAATTATAAACAATAATAATATGCTAAAACATCTTGACTATTAGTTGATTGGACAGTCAGGGATAATATATTTTTACACAAAATTGGATTAATTAACAGCTGGGAAGGGATTGGATTAATTAACTGGATAACACTTGCTGAATAAGCATGCAATTTAGGTCATGCAACAACAATATGGCACATTACTTTATGAAAAATGTATTCCACATCACAGTAAAAAAGCAATTGTGACATTCTGTCATAACTGTTATATTATATTTCACATTTGAGACTATTTTTCATAGTTGCGGCATTTTCATCTCAAATGTCACTATTTCACATAATTGTGATTTTACATCTCACAATAGTAACTATTACTCGTAATAAAGAGTTTATATCTCATACTTTTACATTTTTCTCATAATTACGATTACTCATAACTGCGACTTTATTTCTCATTACTGTGGATATACATTTAAAAATGTTACTTAGCATTATTCTGACATTTGTATCTGACAAAACCTTTTTTTAAACCTTATTTTAATTTAAAACAATTTTAAAGGTCGAGATTGGCTTTCATAAATACCTCATATGTTACATTAAAATATTAGCCAGTTTACAGCATATAATGAAAAGTTTGCAGTGAGAAAAATGACCCAACACAAGCTAATGTTGCATGTTAACTGTAGATATACAGTAATGTAGCCTGCTATTAAAACCAATTGACAGAAGTGGGTAAAGCACATGAAACTAATGCAGTAATTGTACCTGAATTGTATCTGTACAGGGGGCAGCCGCATACCCAGAAAATGAAGACCAGCAGCAGAGGCTTCGAGAGGCTGCTGAAGGGTTACGGGTCGCCACCAACGCAGCCGCTCAGAACGCCATCAAAAAGAAACTCATTCACCGACTGGAGGTGAGGACATGCATTATCATCCTACCTCCCGTTTAGCGGTCCTCTCTGTGTTTGCTCTGCCTTCTAATACGCGATTTGAACGTAGTAAATTATAGTGGAAGACATTAATGAAATGTAAAAATGGATTCTCCAAAATGAAAATATGTCATAATTTACTTATCCTCGTGTAGATTTTCAGTTGGTATCATTTGGGCTACTTATATGTGTATATATATATATAAATATTTATTTATTTCTGGGCCATCTGACGAATCAGAGCAGCGTAGACCAATCACAACAGACTGGGCCATCTGACCAATCAGAGCAGAGTAGACCAATCACAACTGACTGGGCCATCTGACCAATCAGAGCAGAGTAGACCAATCACACCAGACTGGGCCATCTGACCAATCAGAGCAGAGTAGGCTCTCGCAAAGGAGGAGTTTAGAGAGACTGATTCATTTTTCTAAATGTTTCAGACACTGTGAGAAAAGAGGTGATGCTGAAATGTATATTAAGAAACAATTAAAAAAAATTACCTTGGATTCATGTAAACCTGTTGTAGGAGACCTTTAAAACAAATTTAGGAAACTTTAAAACAGCATAATAGGGGCACATTAAAAAGTTTTTCGATCTCAGTATGGTTACACAATGTTCTTTTGCTCTTGCGTCAGTTTAGACCAAGACTCGTATTAGCATGGAAGCAGTAGCTTTTTATCAGCTTGGATGTGTTGTAAGACACAATAAAAGCAGTCCAGTTTCCATAGCGGGTATCTTTCCAGTTTCCAACAGTTTCGGCCAGTGGAATTCAGCCTTCTGGTTCTGTTTGGTGTCTTCACATCAACAAAGATGGCTTTGTTCTTGCATCTATCATCCGGCCTTAGAATATTATTTCTTTATACAAAGAATCCTTTTTACCTTTTCCTCGCCGCCTTTTACTAATACTTGAAAAGTGTAGCATGTTGCCAATTTTTGCTAAATCTTTTTACGATGGACCTATATTGCGAGTGCGACTAAGAACGTTTCAGTCCCAGAAACGTCCCGATATGCTCTGCAATCCTTGCTGGACCTGTAATGAAATACGATCACTCAGTACAGTCATGTCTTTGTACGATTAATGCAACATCTAACCCTGTGCAGTGTAATACCAGATGTTAGGGCTGCGTGAATCGTGATATGGCTTAGTGCGATTGTCAAGTCGTAAAGGCTGCCATTTAACTAAATAAATATATACCTAGTTCAGGCATGAAACTCTAGATGGCGCAGACTGATAAGTCCCTAACTCATTTGGTAGCGATCGTCATCTACATTGCGCAGCTGACCGCTTGCTGTTGCATCGGCGGCCAATGAGCTGTGGCTCAACATTCAAATACTGGTAGTGTTGCTGTTACCAATGCTTTCAGAAACCCTCCCCTTCCCCAGCTCCACCTGTATAGATCTGCTACCGAGGTTAAATCATGAATGTACATGTCTTAGATGCTCACTGAATGAATATATTGGTAGTAGCAAGTCTCTGTACAGACCAAATACACTAACATCGCCATATCCGTTACCACGCCAGTCTCTATTAGCATGCCAATCTCTACTTTTTTGTCTCGTGTAGCCCTTCCAGAGATGTAATAGTCCACCCCTGTGTCCACATTCGCTATTTCCTGTGTTAGTAATTATTGATGCTATAATTCATCATGTTATTTGTCTGGAACAGAATGCAGCTAAGCAAGCCGCAGCGGCAGCGACGCAGACCATTGCCGCCGCCCAGAATGCAGCTGCGTCCAATAAGAACACCATGTCACATCAGCAGCTCGTGTTCAGCTGCAAGGTATTGTGGGTATAGTTATTTTCTAAGACATTCAGGGGACTTATTTACAAGAGAATGCAAATCTGAAATAAACTATTCTGACTTTGGTTTCGTGGATGCTCTCCAGGCCGTGGCAGACCATATTCCACAGCTAGTGCAGGGAATGAGAGGCAGTCAGGCCCACCCGGAAGATCTCGGTGCCCAGCTAGCCCTTATCATCGCCAGCCAGAGTTTCCTGCAGGTAAAACACACAATTCTGTGCTTGCTTAGCACTCCCGATTTGGCATTAAATGATCCTCATGGTCCTTTTTTTTTGTCGTCGTTTGTGTTTTGTTTTTCTCCAAACAGCCAGGAAGTAAAATGGTGTCGTCTGCTAAAGCGGCCGTTCCGACGGTAACCGACCAGGCAGCTGCGATGCAACTTGGTCAGTGTGCCAAGAACCTGGCCACCTGCCTGGCAGAGCTGCGCACAGCTGCACAGAAGGTACCCACAGTTCACTGCCTTATTGTAAACCTCAAAACACCTTTAAACACTTGGGGTGTGTTCACACGTGGCAGGTTTGGTTAGGTTAAAACAAACGCTGATGCGGTTTGACCAAAATATGAACGCAACATAAGACAGGACGTGATGTCCCAAGATGCGACCCTAAAAAGGACAGAATGCTCAACAGTGTTGAGCATGTTACTTAAAACAAGTAATTAGTTATAGTTACTAGTTACTTCTCACAAATAGTAACTGAGTTAGTAACTGAGTTTCATCATTATAAAAGTAACTAATTACCAGAGAAAGTAACTATTGCATTACTTTAAAAAAAAATTCAAATAGGCCTATTTCAAATAATTTGGATGCCCCCAGTATTAAATATGTTAAATTAATGAAATGGACACTTAATAGTGTAGATTAGTGTTCAATGTTTTATAATAATAATTGATTCTATTTTAATGTTGCTGTGTGGGACAATGTGAGAGACGCCTATTAAATTCAATACATTATTCTAAATATTAGCATTACTATAGTAGAACAATAAAACATCATGGTTTATACTTAATATTGCACAGTATTTTTAAAGTTTAAAAATAAATTATGCTTCTTAAGAAATGTACCAAAAATGTGCATACTCTTTGTGCATATTAAAATGATAAAACTGTTACACAACTTCACAACTAGTAGACATACTGTAGCCTAAGTATTTTCTTCCTAACAAAAGTAAACAGTTTAACAAGTGCTCTCTCAATATAATACTGAACAATTTACCAAAAAATATATATATAATACTAAAATATAATATTTTGAGGGTTTATTTTTATAACCTATAGCGAACGTCATCATCAGAGGTTATTTAAGCCGAATTCTAGACATGTTTGCCGCACGCGTTTACACCCGGTCAAACAAAGATGTTTTCTGTGTTATAGATTTTAATTTGTATAACCATGTAAATAATTAACGTTGCAGATGATACCAATAGGCTATAGATAATGCTGTCTAATGCTGAAATATGTCATTTATTTATAAACAAACTATATAATGCTCGGACAGCCTCGGTCTCTCTTGCGCAACTGTTGAGCGCGCTCTCGGACCATGTCTCGGACACATTCGGTCTCTCTCGCACATTGAGCACGCTCGCGTCGTTCGCTTCGCTTTTGTCCACTCCGGCGCCTCATAAACACACACACACACCAGAGAAAAAAACTTTGCAGGTCCTATGGCGGAGAGAGAGCCTACTGTGAGTTCAATGATAGTAACGCCACATTTTTTTGTCAGTAACGGTAACTGCGTTGTAACGGGGGAAACAGTAATTCGTTTGATTACTCGTTACTAAAAAAGGTAACGCCGTTTATTTATAACGCCGTTATTCCCATCACTGATGCTCAAGCACTGTTTTTTGTCATCATAGGAGCTACGTTGCACATTACAGTCTCCTTGCATCAGACCTTCGTTTTTGTGTGTGACAAAGGAACTCCTGCCACTGTCTTGACTCTTTTAAACATTTTCTAAGCTCTTCATGAGTTCTCATCATAATACCATCATATGTATACATACAACGAGGTCATTTAGCCCAGCGCACAGCATTGTTTTGGATGTTCAGTAAGTTCTGGCACAAATTTTATGTCATAAAAGCTGATTTTTTTTTTATTTGGGTAATTTTCTTTTTTGGTCTGGACCAAAAGAACCAAGAGAACCGAACTACAATTGTGAACACAGCCTTAGGCACATTGTAATAACCTTACTGCAGTGCACTGCGTCAGGTTTAAAAATGAACATTTCCATTACTCACATTTTAAAGGGATAGTGAACAGAATTAAAGGTTTTCCCATCATTTAAGGTCCAGCCACATTTACAGTTGTTCGTCAAAATTCAATAGGAAACTGCTCGATCGGAAACTATGCGAGAGGGAGAAAGATTTCTTAACGCAGATTTTGCAAATTGGTCGTACGAGGGTATAAGGGTATACATTTTTCATCTTTCTGTATTGTGTCGTAGGCTCATGAGGCGTGTGGTCCTCTGGAGATTGACTCTGCACTCAACGCTGTCCAGACTCTGAAGAGTGAACTACAGGATGCCAAAATGGCCACACTGGAAGGACAACTCAAACCACTACCAGGACAATCGGTAGGTGAAGTGTACCACATTAAAAATAGATAATCACACTTATTTACAATTCCATTTTTACCATAACTTCTTCACAATGCTTGTGTCTGTAGTTGGAGAAATGTGCTCAGGATTTGGGGAGTACGTCTAAAGCTGTGGGCTCCTCCATGGCTCAGCTACTGACCTGTGCCGCCCAAGGCAATGAACATTACACTGGTGAGATGACTTATGTGGCTTTACAACATATGAAACAAAATACTTCAGGAGAATCTATAGGTGCTGAATACAAAATGCACAGTATTACGAACAGAATAACACCAGGATTTACACAAGTAGAACAAGTTCCTGGATTAACATCCTATTAACCAATCATTAGTTTGAGGTTAAGGCCTTTGTTGCTTGGTAGTAGAACGCGAACAGCAAATGTTGATCCATGAATATGTCTTGCTTTGTAAATCATGGTAAGCCGAATAATGTACTGTTTGAATAAAAATGTGAATAAAAACTTGCTTCATCTTAAGCCATTTACAATTGGTTCAAGATATATCTTCTTAAATTTGTGTTTGCTGGGAATCAAATCCTAGATCTTGGAGCGCCTAGTGCAATCCTCTACCAGTTGAGCTTAACGATTTAGTTATTTGTCCAGGCTTTTTGTTATCAAGTGTCTCATAGTTTTTTTTTTTTGTGTGTTTTTTTTTTAACAAAGAGACATTTGCAGAAATGTTTAAATTCGTTTTCTAAAAATGCATCCACAAGATGCCAATATCTCAAAAACTGGCTGAGTTTTTCCTTCAGTCCTGCTTGTTCCGGATTGAAAGGCATGAAAACAGAGAAGAGAGAGTGATGCTGTAACTTACCTGCACCTCCCATAAATTTTTTACTCTGTCTGGCTGGATTGCTGCTCCCAGGAGAGCTTCTGAAGACAGATTTTAATGGCACGCTCAAACAAATCCCCCCTCTTCCACTTCGGCTCATGCAGCTTCTCAAGCCAAGGGTATAACTAACCCCCGTCCCTCATTAATCTTATTTTCACTAGATTTAACATACCATCAGCAATTGGGCTCTACTTGGCTGGATAATGCAATTTGATGTAATTTGCCTGCATTGGCCCTTCCCTATTTTCGCTTTCAGTTCTATAAGTAAAGGCCAGATCCCATATGGCACCTCATTTTCTTTCCACACTCATTTGTTGGAACAGCAGGGGCATTCTGGGTCAACCATGCACCAAAACGAGGCTTAAAGCCAGTTAAAGCCAAGACAGTTGGGCTGATATATACAGTTGGGCTGAAATATCCTTCATTTTGCGATTACAGTTTAGTGCACTAATGTAGTCAGTAATGTAAAAACAAGGTTAAAGTGAATGTGTTGTATGCATATGAGTATGATATAAGTGGATGACTGGTACTTAGTATTCATTTTTATGGCAGATGCTAGTGTTGATATATGAGAAAAAAGTGTGGTTAAATAGCAATAATATGCTGCTAGCCTGCAATTCAATGATCCGAATGAGAGAAAAAAAACTGGCAAAACTAACATTTATTTAAAAAAAAAAAAAATTAATTGATTGAACACCTTAAGATTAATTAAATCAAGCAGGAATGGTTATTAAATGATGCAGTTGATCTGTCTTTCACTGTGATAGATATAATCTCATAATACCAAATATCGACCAATTAATCAGATTGTAAATATATCTGTCGATTACTCTAATAGTTATAATCTCATGTACGCCGATTAATTGGTCCGAGTGATGCATCCCGTGATCACTATGATAAATATAATATCAGAATACTAAATATCAACTTATTAATTGATCTGCCGATACATTGGTTGATCACTGAAAGATATAATCTCAGAATGGCAAATATCGGGCATTTAATTCGTGTTATAAATATATATTGCTCAATATGATAAATATAATATCAGAATATTGCTTTAAATCATTCTGGACAGTATATATCGGTTGATCACTGATAGATACAATCTCATAATGCCAAATATTGGTAGATTAATCGGTATGACCCATATATTATTTCATAATTATAATCAATATAATCTCATAATGTCAAATAGAAATAAATATCAGAATGCCTAATATTGGCCAATTAATTGGTCTGGCTGTTATATCGGTAGATCACAGTGATAGATATAATCTCAGAATGCCTAATATTGGCCAATTAATCAGTATTGCTGTTATATAGGTCGATCACTATGGCAAGCCGTTTTAACTTTTATTCATTTCCAGGATATGAATTGTTGATATCAACAATTACATTTTTGATATCAACAATTACATTTTTTGATATCAACAATTACATTTTTCATATCAACAATTCAATTCTTGATATCAACAATTGAATTATTGATATCAAAAAATGTAATTCTTGATATCAACAATTGTATTTTCACTAGTGAAATGTCACCATAGACTGCCATTCAAAGTCAATTGTTGATATCAAGAATTGATTTCTTACTAGTAGAAATATAATTTTTGATATCAATAATTACATTGTTACTAGTAAAAATGCAAATTCCTGATTTCAATAATTAAATTATCACTAGTCTAAATGTCTATTCTTCATATCAACAACTGAATTGCTACTAGTAACATTTTTCATTTTTGATATCTGAAAATGTATTTCTGATATCAATATTATTTCAGATATCTAAAATGGCTTTCTTACTAGTAACAATCACATTCATGATATCAGAAATTAACATTGTCACTAGTGAAAATTGAATTATTGATATCAAAAATGAACTTTGTTACTAGTAGCAATTCAATTGTTGATATCAAGAATAGACATTTCAACTAGTGACAATTTAATTCTTGATATCAAAAATAAAGGTTTTTACTAGTAAGAATTGTATTTCTGATATGTGAAATTGGAATTTCAACTAGTAAGAAATAAATTCTTGATATCAAGAATTGATTTTGAATGGCAGCCTATGGTGACATTTCACTAGTGAAAATACAATTACAGATATCAAGAATTATAGTTTTTACTAGTTGCAATTCAATTGTTGATATCAAGAATTATCATTTTAACTAGTGAAAATGTAAATGTTGATGTCAAGAATTAGCATTGTTACTAGTGAAAATGTAATTCCTGATATCAAAAATTGCCATTGTTACTAGTAGAAATATTATTCCTGATATCAATAATTATAATTTTAACTAGTAAAAATTGAATTGTTGATATCAAGTATTCATATCCTGGAAATGAATAAAAGTTAAAACGGCTTGCCAGATCACTGAGCTAGAGAAAAACTCAGAATGCCAAATATTGGCTGATTAAACGGTCTGTTATAACAGCCTGTTATATCGATAGATCATTGTGATAGATGTAATCTCAGAATTACACATTTTATCCGATTAATCAATCTGACAGTTATATCAGTATATCACTGTGATAGAAATAATCTTAAAATGCCAAATATCATCCGATTAATCGGTCTAACTGTTATAAAAATGTCTGGCATTAACAGTCACGTGAAAAAGAAAGTACACCCTCTTTGAAGTCTATGGTTTTACGAATCAGGACATTAAAACATAATCTTGTCCATAGCAGGTATTAAAATGAAGTAAATACAATACTCCGATGAACAACAACACATGACATATTACACCATGTCATTATTTCTATAACAAAATGGAGAAGACACGTGTGGAAAAAGTTTCTCTGAGAATTGCACGGTCTGACCTTGGGGTGAATTTGCTGGGACGTCCACTCCTGGGAACTGTCTTGTGAATAATCTTCTTCACTGTAGAATGATGAACTTTAAATTGTTTGGAAATGGTCGTATAACCCTTCCCCAGATTGATGGGTAGCAACAATTGCTTCTCTAAGATTATTGCTGATGTCTTTCCTCCTTGGCATTGTGTTAACACACACCTGAATGCTCCAGACCAGCAAACTGCCAAAACTACTGCTTTTATAGAGTTGCTCTACACTTGCTGATGATCTGCTACTTACCCTCTTAATTCCTGTGGAAGCAGTAAGGGTGTACTTAGTTTTTATACACATTTTGGCCTAGTTTTTGTTAAATAAATATTGACAAATGTCGTGTGTTGTTCATCTGAGGTTATATTTACCTAATTTCTTGATCTGCCGAGGACCAGATCTTCATATGTAAACCCATAGCATTCAAAGAAGGTGTGCTGTACGTTCTTTTACTTTCTCTGACTGTATTATTCAATCGCTATAGTCTCAGAATTGTGTGTTTGCGACAGGTGTGGCAGCCAGGGAAACCGCTCAAGCTCTGAGGATATTGGCTCAGGCCGCGAGGGGAGTCGCAGCGAGTACCTTGGAGCCTCAGGCTGCGGCAGCCATGCTGGACTCCGCTTGTCACGTGATGGAGGGCTCGTCCATGCTCATCCACGAAGCCCACCAAGCCCTGGTGTGCCCCGGTGATGCCGAGAGCCAGCAGAGACTAGCACAGGTAGGACGACCTAGATTTAACCTTTAAACAACACGCAAATAAACAGATGTCTGGCCATCTGTGAGAAGATTTATACATTGAAAGTAGAAGGTTATATAGTTATCCCAAAAACGGTGTGTATGGTATGTGTCTGCTCATCTTTATTAGAGGCCAGAATACTTTTTTTGTTTTCTTCAGCTACTTTGTTAAAACCAGATCAATTTCCCATCAGCTCCCTCTTGGCAATTATCTCCAATTAACCAAGCTATTTCCTATTGTCTCTCTGTTTCTCGGCCGCCCTTTTTCTGGAAGGTGCCAGTGCGCCTCCTGATTCGAACAGGTTCCTTTGGGACACAAACATATTGCTTGGCATATGTCTGTGACAGTGGCATAAATTAAGGACATGGATTTCTCTGTTGTGCTGACGGGCTGATTTAAATTTTAGATTCAAGCTGCATCTCTCCGGGCGATTGTAGAGTTATTGATGGGAGAGTATGTGTTGATTTTTTTCAGGTGGCAAAGGCCGTCTCTCACTCCCTGAATAACTGTGTGAACTGCTTACCTGGACAGAAGGATGTGGACATGGCTCTCAGGAGCATTGGCGAGGCCAGTAAGAAATTGCTTGTGGAAAATGTGAGTTCTTTGTCAGTTCTTTTGTAGCTACTGGTGAGTCTAAACTTAAATATGTGTAAATGATTAGAAAAATCGTTATTACATACATTTTGGCAGTTGGTTTACATAGAAATTCCTTGTGATCATGTTTCATGAATGAGGCCCATTGTGTTTATCAATGATAAACTCAACCTAAACTCTGAGATATCATTCCATTTCACCCTCTCCTGCTTTTCAAGCTTCCTCCATGCTCCAAATCCTTCCAAGAGGCCCAGACGGACCTGAACCACACGGCAGCCGAGCTGAACCATTCGGCTGGGGATGTGGTGCAGTCTTCACGTGGGAGCAGCGGCCAGCTGGCTATGGCTTCTGGGAAGTTCAGCCAAGACTTTGACGAGTTCTTAGATGCCGGCATTGAGATGGCCGGACACACTCAGGTACAGTTTCAATGCCTTCTCAGAGCTTGGAGACCGTTCATGATGTGCTCCGGCCAAAGAGAAATCTCATTGGTCCGAAAATTCCACTTGCATAACTGTATATTAAACAAATTTGTTCTTTGTCACTGTGAATGTATCACTTCACACTTTTGGCTTTCAGTGAAAAGAGGAAAAAAAAAACATACACACTACCATTAAAAAGTTTTTACCGTTGCTCAGCAAAATTTCGCAAATGAAATCCAGTCATTCAAATAGGAATCCATAAAATTGGGAATATTCCCTGAAGACCAATAGAAAGCTGCTGGGTTTGAAAGTAACTTCTGCCACATGTGTATAAAATCAAGCACCTAGCCATGAAGTCTGCATTTACAAACATTTGTGAAAGAAAATGGGTCGTTCTAAAAAAAACTCAAGGGTGGCACTGTGATAGGATGCCACATTTGCAGTTAGTCAGTTTGTGAAATTTCATCCCCGCTAGATATCCACCGTCCACTGGTAAGTGGTGTTATTGGAAAGTGGAAGCGTTTAGAAACGGCACCAACTCATCCACGAAGTGGAAGGTCGTGTAAAGTCACAGACCACGGGGTCACCGAGTGCTGAGGCACATGGTGTGTAATAGTCGCCAATGCTCTTCTGATTCCACAGCTGAAGAGTACCAATCTTCCACTGGTATTAATATCAGCACAAAAACTGTGCGGCGGGAGCTTTATGGAATAGGTTTCCATGGACGAGCAGCTGCATGCAAGCCTCACATTACCAAGTACAATGCCAAGCGTCGGATGGAGAGGTGTAAAGCACATCACCATTGGACTCTGGAGCAGTGGAAACATGTTCGGTGGAGTGAAGAATCACACTTCTCTGTTTGGCAGTCTGATGGGCGAACGTTTCCTGCCTGACTGCATCGTGCCAACTGTAAAGATTGATAGAGGAGGAGTTATAGTATGGGGCCTTTTTCAGGGGTTGGACTAAGCCCCTTACTTCCAGTAAAGGGAAATATTAATGCTTCAGCAAACCATTTCGGACAATGCCATGTTTCCAACTTTGTGGGTACTTTTTTTTTTTTTTTTTTTTTGGAAGGACCTTTTCTATTCCAGCATGACTGTGCCCCAGTGGACAAAGCAAGGTCCATAAAGACAAATTTGGATGAGTTTGGTGTGGAAGAACTTGACTGTCCTGCACATAGTTCAACCCCTTCGAAAACCTTTGGGATGCTCTGGAACAGAGATTGCGAGCCAGGCCTTCTTGTTCAACATCAATGCCGGACCTCTAAAACGCTTTACTGGATTCCCACAGAAAGCCTTCCCAGAAGAGTGGAAGCCTGTTATAGCTGCAAAGTGGGAATCTACTCCATATTAATGTCTATGTATTTAGAATTTGATGTTATTACAGTCCCTGTCGGTGTAATGGTCAGGTGTCCCAATACTTTTGTCCATATAGTGTATGTTAAAAACAGCTAACCAAAAAGAAAATGTATATGCATTTTGATTAATTTGTTAATTAGCACTTCTCATCCAATTCACTCAGGCACATAATTGTCCCAGAGAGCATGAAGACGCTCCACCCTAATGAAATCTTTGATGATGTTCTGGTTCTGCATGTTTTGTTGATTAATTTGGAGAGGCGCACCGGCACAAGGGCTTGATGGAGCGTGACATGCCCATTAAAGGAAGACTGAGGGATAGTGAGGGACACAGAGGTCTGGAAGGACAGGCCAGAAGCCATCAGGAGATCTGTGAGACTAGTGCCCATCTAAATAACAAGTAAACAGCCACAGTTTGCTGTTTTTCGGGCAAAATTACTAAAGCATACCAATTTTGCTCGTGAATATTAATTATGTGGTATCATGTAATTAATGTTTAGTAGGTTCACATGCTTTGTTGAAAGGCAAATGATGACAAATAGGCGTTAGCCATAGTATATTTGCCATTTACAGTTTTTTAGGTCTGTACCTTACATATAACCTTCATGGCTATGGAACGCGTGAAATATGGCACACAAATACAGTAAGTCATTTGGACCACATTTATGATACTTTTATGGTGCTTTTACATCCTTTTTAAGGCTTGAAAGCTTCGATTCCCAATTATAACTGCATAGAAAAGTTTATAAATATCTGCTTTTTTGTTTCTAAGAAGGAAGAAAGTCATGTGGGTTTAAAAACGAAGTGATAGTAGTATAATTTTTGGGTGAACTATCCCTTACATTTTTTTTTTGCCATAAAATATAACCTCTTTTCAAAGAACTGCACATTTTTCTGCTGAATAAAGTTGAAAAACATGATAGTTTGACTGAATGCTGAGCTGCCAACTTCTGTCTCCACAGTCCACAGATGACCAGATCCAGGTGATTGGCAACCTGAAGAACATCTCCATGGCATCCAGCAAGCTGCTGTTGGCCGCCAAGTCCCTCTCCGTTGATCCAGGGGCGGCAAATGCCAAGAATCTCCTCGCAGCTGCAGCACGGTAGGAATGAGCTTCATTCGGGGGCCTGGGGAGAGTTTACTGATCATTAGCCAGTCAACCTGAGGGCCAGCCTGCCGGCCAACTGCGAGAGATGAGCTATTCAGCTGAATGTTTTCACAAAATTTGAAACTTCGTGTATGAGTGAATAAGAACGTACCTACTTGACCATATTTTTGGATCAACTTTGTACCCATACGTGAGCTAAATCTGACAAAACTTCTTTTGGGGGGCATTTTCGTTAGTGAACACTGTTTAAATATGAAGTAAAGTTTTGTTTTATTGTGAAAATGCAGAAAGATTTCTGTTAGGGTGTGGATTAGGGTTATGTGTGTGTGTGTGTGTGTTTAGCCCCTTTCACACAGCGCGTTGATCCCGGGAAATTGCCGGGAAATTGTCAGAACGCCTTCTGTGTGAACGCAAACACAACCCGGGATTGATGCCGGGATCGATGCCGGGTTGGGGACCTAGTAACATTGCCGTGTTCAGTCCCGGAAAACGCACTGTGTGAACAAAAGCTGTAATCAATGCCGTGTCGCGATGAATAAGCCGGGATCGTTCGCCAGTGTTTATGATCGAATCAGAGAAAAAAGTGCAAAAGCATGGTTTCTCGAGAGAGAAATCGCAGCTCATAAGGAAACTTAAGATGCTGCTGAGACATTACATGTCACATCGATGTCACGTGTCTTTGCGGGATTTTTACGGGTTGTGTGTGAACGCACTCTCTGATTCCGGAAAATCACTGGCAGTGTGAATGAACCAAAATCAAACGAACCCGGGTCAAATCCCGAGTCACTTTATCTGTGTATTTTCCGGAATCTCTGTGTGAAAGGGGCTTTTGTTAGTGTGTGTGTGTGTGTTTTCTTTTCGGTAAGTGAAAGTTTTCCTTGTTAGTGTGCTTGTTAATTTTTGTGTGTGAATGTTTGTCTTTTGTGTGTTTGTTATTGTATGTTTGAGTTTGTTAGTGTATAAGTTTTGTTTGTTATTGTGTATGTTTGTTAGTGTGTGTTTTGTTTGTTATTGTGTGCAGTATGTTTGTGTTTGTTACTGTTTAAGTGTGTGTGTGTGTGTGTGTGTGTGTGTGTGTGTGTGTGTGTGTGTGTGCGTCAAGTTTGTGTGTTCCAACCAACAGCCTCTTCAGAAATTTAAAAGATGTAATAAATAATGTCATAATAAAAATCTGAAAATGGAGAATTGGTTTGGGTTTGAGTTTAGGAGCATGATTAAGGGATAGAACATTTTATATATAGCTCAATATGAAAACAATAGAAGTCAGTGGAAATACCTATCATGATGAAAAACAATTGTGTGTGTGTGTGTGTGTCTGTGTGCTGCAGAATCCTCTCAGGTGCCGTAGGAAGGCAGCATCTCCTGAGGGTTTTGGGCTAGATTGATTTCTCTTTCCTTAATGAGGGACAGAGGAGACTGACTGACACACAAACACAACGGCACACACACACATACACCCACTCGCATCTAGACTCATATGAGTGTAACAAAACTTGTCATGATTGTCATATATTTAGAAGGGGCTGAAAGCTCAATGAGTCTCGAAATGGAGATTTTTTGTTTTGTGTCATTCTGACTGTAATTTTCTTCTGTGTTTTGTGTTTCAGAGCGGTTACAGAAAGCATTAATCAGCTCATCACAATTTGTACCCAGCAGGCACCAGGACAAAAAGAGTGTGATAATGCTCTACGAGAACTTGAGGTACTTGAACAAACACTCACTTAGTCTCTCAAAATAGTTTATATTTGAGATGTTTATTTTTGAAATGATAATGTACTTCTATAAAAGCAGAGAATATATATATATATATATATACACACACCTTAAGGATTATTAGGAACACCTGTCTCATTTTCTCATTAATGCAATTATCTAATCAACCAATCACATGGCAGTTGCTTCAATGCATTTAGGGGTGTGGTCCTGGTCAAGACAATCTCCTGAACTCCAAACTGAATGTCAGAATGGGAAAGAAAGGTGATTTAAGCAATTTTGAGCGTGGCATGGTTGTTGGTGCCAGACGGGCCGGTCTGAGTATTTCACAATCTGCTCAGTTACTGGGATTTTCACGCACAACCATTTCTAGGGTTTACAAAGAATGGTGTGAAAAGGGAAAAACATCCAGTATGCGGCAGTCCTGTGGGCGAAAATGCCTTGTTGATGCTAGAGGTCAGAGGAGAATGGGCCGACTGATTCAAGCTGATAGAAGAGCAACTTTGACTGAAATAACCACTCGTTACAACCGAGGTATGCAGCAAAGCATTTGTGAAACCACAACACGCACAACCTTAAGGCGGATGGGCTACAACAGCAGAAGACCCCACCGGGTACCACTCATCTCCACTACAAATAGGAAAAAGAGGCTTCAATTTGCAAGAGCTCACCAAAATTGGACAGTTGAAGACTGGAAAAATGTTGCCTGGTCTGATGAGTCTCGATTTCTGTTGAGACATTCAGATGGTAGAGTCAGAATTTGGCGTAAACAGAATGAGAACATGGATCCATCATGCCTTGTTACCACTGCGCAGGCTGGTGGTGGTGGTGTAATGGTGTGGGGGATGTTTTCTTGGCACACTTTAGGCCCTTTAGTGCCAATTGGGCATCGTTTAAATGCCACGGCCTACCTGAGCATTGTTTCTGACCATGTCCATCCCTTTATGGCCACCATGTACCCATCCTCTGATGGCTACTTCCAGCAGGATAATGCACCATGTCACAAAGCTCGAATCATTTCAAATTGGTTTCTTGAACATGACAATGAGTTCACTGTACTAAAATGGCCCCCACAGTCACCAGATCTCAACCCAATAGAGCATCTTTGGGATGTGGTGGAACGGGAGCTTCGTGGCCTGGATGTGCATCCCACAAATCTCCATCAACTGCAAGATGCTATCCTATCAATATGGGCCAACATTTCTAAAGAATGCTTTCAGCACCTTGTTGAATCAATGCCACGTAGAATTAAGGCAGTTCTGAAGGCGAAAGGGGGTCAAACACAGTATTAGTATGGTGTTCCTAATAATCCTTTAGCTGAGTGTATATGTCTCCAGTAATCATTTTGAAATGGGGCGTTTTTGAAAAACAAAATCTCAAAGAATATTAACCTCTCTCTCACTCTCTCTCTCTCTCTCTCTCTCTCTCTCTCTCTCTCTCTCTCTCTCTCTCTCTCTCTCTCTCTCTCTCTCTCTCCCACGTACATACAGGCCGTGCGAGGAATGTTGGACAATCCCAATGAGCCAGTCAGTGATCTCTCTTATTTTGACTGCATTGAGAGTGTTATGGAGAATTCCAAGGTAAAGAATCCATCACAACATTACAAAATTCTCTAAAGATTTTTTTCATTCCAAATGTTAACACATCTCTCCGTCTGATTGAACAGGTTCTCGGGGAGTCCATGGCTGGAATCTCACAGCACTGTAAGACGGGAAACGTGCCAGCGTTTGGGGATTGCGTAGGTGTGGCGTCCAAAGCGTTGTGTGGGTTGACCGAGGCGGCGGGCCAGGTGAGCTTTTGATTTGGTAGTGTCTGATAATTCTCCCAATATCCACTTCCAACATTGTGCTTTAGAAATGCTATTACAAATTCAATAGTAAAGCTTTACCTACATCATTTGATGTTATCGGCAACATGAATAGGCATTTGCTGCACATTTAGCTTCTGTAAAATGACATTTCTGAGTGAAACTGAATATTCAGTGGGAAATAATCTAGGGTGGGTCTAATTTAATCCATCAGGACTTGATCGGATCTTGAAAACTAAGATGTGGTGCTATCGGTTAACTTGTACTGCATTGGTTTTGTCGGCAGAGTTGTTTCAAAAGTGGAAAATATAGTTGAATTTTGATGTAAGATTATAAAAACTAACGGTACACAAACTAATTATATTATAATTTAATATAATATAATATAAATAATAATAAAAAAGAAAATAATAGATAAAAAAGAAATTGAAAAGTAAGCTATGGTGTCCACGCTACATTGGTTGTCTCAGCAGAGAAGCTGTTTCAGTCGAGGTTTCAGCCGCTGCTGCACATGACGCGGATCTCACGCGCTCCTCATTCTCTCACAACTCTTTAAGTTCATTTAAGACTTTATTTAATTCATTAAAGACTGCTCTTATGTTATGAGGACACTCGACATTTTGGCATAACTGTGTTATTGTTCGTTCAAGCGCGAAAGAGAACTCATTCCGGCAGACTGTCTGTGCGCACGATACTAGCGCGCGTCTTTCTGTGCGTCGTGACTTGTGTGTCACATAGACAGGACATTCACAGACAGCACGTTCTCTTTTGTCGTGCTTGAATGGTTTAAAAGCATTTGCATGAAGAAGAGCGTGATCATATAATGTAACACTAGCCAAAGGATGACAGAAAAAACATCTGCTGCGTTAATTGCTTAAAATATATATTTTTTAAATAAATAAAGATATGTAAATAAATAAATAACAATACACTGTTTGTGACTTACTTTATTTTTCTTCAGGCCTCCTATTTGGTAGGAGTCTCAGACCCCAACAGCCAGTCAGGTCATCAGGGATTGGTCGATCCCATCCAGTTTGCCAGAGCCAATCAGGCGATTCAGATGGCCTGCCAGAATCTGGTGGACCCGGCCAGCAGCCCCTCCCAGGTCACTGTTTGGCTCTTTAGTATTAAGTTGTTTATTTTTGGCTTGCATTCTCATCTGTTTTTGTTTGTGTAGGTTCTGTCAGCAGCTACCATTGTTGCAAAGCACACTTCTGCCCTTTGCAACGCCTGTCGTCTGGCGTCTTCCAAAACAGCCAATCCTGTAGCCCGGAGACATTTCGTACAGTCAGCCAAAGAGGTCGCCAATACAACTGCCAACCTTGTCAAAACTATAAAGGTACGGCCTGCGATTAATTACCAAAAGATCATTTGGTAACAGAGTGAATTTGAATTTTCTGCATTAGCATGAAGACATACGCTTGCCTGACCATTTGCAAACTTATAACCATCAATAAGGCTGTATTTATTTGTATGGGTTGAAGTGTTTTAGCAGATGTGATCAGTTTCTGCATTGTTTCTCAGGCCTTAGACGGGGATTTCTCAGATGAGAACCGCGAGAGGTGCCGAGTGGCCACGAATCCGCTGATAGAAGCTGTGGATAATCTCTCCACCTTTGCCTCCAACCCTGAGTTTGCCAGCATTCCTGCACAGATAAGCCATGAGGTGATGAAATACTGAATACCACAATATTTCATGGATTATTTATTGCGTGTGTGTGAGTGTGCGTGCCTGGGTACTCATTTCACAGATTTTTGTGTGCCAAATTTCGACTCTTAAACCAAATCAGGAGGACAGACAAATCTAAAAACACCAAGATGCTCTGTTAGGGTTTCTCTGGTTTTGTTCATTACATTTCTTTCCTATCCCAACATTCAGGAACAAAACAAGCGACTGTGTTTAGGAGGGAGTCACTGAATCATTTACTCAACCAATTTGTTTAAAAAACACTGATTCATTTAGGAACAAAACAAGTGACTCTATATGAGTGAGTCATTGAATAATTTACTCAACCAATTAGTTCATAACACTGATTCATTCGGGAATTAAGGAAGCGACTGTCTTTATGAATGAGTTACATTCTCTTTTTTCAATTTTGTTCAAAAATGTTTAGTCGTTCAGTGAATATTATATTCACAAAATGTTTGTTGATATTTTCCATTTATACATGTTGCACACATTTTTATGGGATTTTAAAAACGAATGGATTGTAAACTGAATTGTATTTCTTTCTAATCGTAGGGTTCAGCTTCCCAGGAGCCAATCCTTCGCTCGGCTCGTTCAATGCTGGACAGCTCCACCCACTTATTAGAGACGGCCCGCTCACTTATCATTAATCCCAAAGATCCGCCCACCTGGTCCATCTTGGCAGGCCATTCAAGGACCGTGTCGGACTCCATCAAGAGCCTCATCACGTCCATCAGGTGTGTATCACGCAAATAAAGACCGGGTTCAGCAGTTGAGAAAGAAATGCTTGTGACCGGTTTGATGAATGTGAAAAGCGTACGGCGGCCTCAGTCTCCATCAGGTGTTAAATAATAATAATAATGCGGGTAAAAGATGAGGCATAATTCAAACTTCTTGATTAAATAACTCAAGCTCAAGTTATTAACAGTAGCAGCTGTTCAGTCCACACACACACACACACACACACACACTCAAGTCTTCTCAAATCTTCCCTCACACATGAGTCTGTTCCTCTCATTACAGCTCTAGGGCGAAGTAATATTACCAACAACCACTGAAATGAAAAACCAGAGAGTGTGTTATAAACAAAACAATATAGAATAATTAGTTGCTATATTACATTAAAAGATAAAAAATAATAAAATAACAATTACGCAAATCAAATAATGTATAAATACACAAAATTGTCACATTAATTAACTCGTCAATTTCACCTGTGTTATTATTAATATAAATTATATTTATTTAAATTACATTTATATTTATTTATTCATTGGTGTGTGTTTCCTAAGCGCACTTAAAAACCTCGTTCTTATTAGACATACACTACTGGTCAAGAGCTTGGGGTCAGTAAGATTTCCTTTTCTTTCTTTCTTTTTATTGATCAAAAGTTACTAATGACATAATATTGCTAAAGATTTCTGTTTCAAGTTGCTAAGGGTTTATATTTCAAATAAATCCTGTTTTTTCCTATTCATCAAAGAATCCTTTACAAATGTATCCCAGTTTTTACAAAAATACTAAGCAGCTGTTTTCAACATTGTCAAAAATAATAATACAAAATTAAGTTTTAATTCAGTTAACAGTTAACTTAAATATAAACTGTTATAACAGAGATTTTGATGAAAGCTTAAATGGTCAGAACCGGCCGAGATAATCCATGATTGAATCAGCTGTAAAAATATGTTATCCCTAAAAAATAACACAAGTGCGACTTTTCTTTTTCTAGAAGCCAACATTTATTTAAAGTAAGTGTTTTGAAGGATTTTCTATCAAATAAAAGCTGAATATCAGAATGTGTCTGATGTCGCTGAGTTGTATTTTGTGGTAGGTGACTCTTACTGGGTTTCTCTCTCCACTGGGAGCGTGTCGGGTGACTGATGTAGCATGAGGAGACTGAACACAGATCAGACACTCATACACTCTTCTGCTCCGAGCGCGTACAGACGATCTGATCTGAGATCAGCGACAGTGAAGGACCTCGACTGTAACGCTCTCAGCAGGAGCAGGAACAGTGGCTGGGCTCGCTGCCCACCTGGCTGCCCTCCACCACTGTCCTCCCAGATCAACCAATCACAGCTGGAGCTCAGCCAGCCCTGTGTGTGTGTGTGTGTATGAGCAAAAACGCCCACGTCTGCAATGACTCTCCTGTTTTATGATGCTGTAATGTACAATATCTGGATTTAGTTGAGAAACCTAATTCAATTAAGCTGAAAAATATCCCATAGCAACCTGTTCTCCTCTGTTGTCATAGGGACAAGGCCCCTGGGCAGCGGGAGTGTGACCAGTCCATCGACAGCATCAACAAGAGCATCAGGGACATTGAGCAGGTGTCTCTCGTCGCCGTGGGTCAGAGTCTGCCCCGCAGAGACGACATCTCCCTCGAGGTAAACCAATAAAACACCTGCCGTCACTGTATAGTAGCGTTATGTTTCAATAATGTTGCTCTGGTACAGTGTTCATTTCTGAGGAGGATCAGGAATGATGCTTAAATTAATAGTTCACTTTAAAATTAAAATTCTGTCATCATTTACTCGCCCTCAAGTTGTTTCAAACCTGTATGAACCAGACAGTTGATGGACCCCATTGACTACCATAGTAGGGGAAAGAAATACTATGGAAGTCAATTGGGCCCATCAACTGCCTGGTTCATACAGGTTTGAAACAACTTGAGGGCGAGTAAATGATGACAGAATTTTAATTTATAAGTGAACTATTCCTTTAAAATTATGAATAAAAATTAAATGAATTATCAGTGTATTTATTTACAAATAAAAATGTAAGTAAATAAATTGCTTTTCAATTTAACAAACAAATAGACATTTAAATCTATTTATTTCATGTTGTTTAAAAGTATAGTAACTTCGTATAGTAACTATGTTATTTAGTAAAGTAACATTATTAATATTAATAATGTTTACTTTTTATAAATAATTTTCAATGAAAAATTAAAATACCATTTTACCCCCCCCCCCCATTATTTTATTTAATTGAATTATTATTTTATTGTTATACCGAATTACATTTTTAAACATGAATTAAATAAACTATTTAAAATGTCTTTTGTTATTTGTGAATTTGAGAAGTTATATCTTTACTTACATTTTTGATGAATTAATAATTCAATAATTGATTCATTTTATTTTTTACACACCCCCTAGTCTAGTCTAATGATTCTCTCTCTATATATATATATATACATACATACATATATCAGCTTCAGTGTTATTTAATGTTATTTATATACTTTTATAGTATTAATATTTTGAATTGCTTTTATTTTTATATTTTCAGTTTTCATTTTAATTTAAGTTTTAGTAGTTGTGTAATATGCTTTTGCAGCTTTTGTCATTTTTATTAGTTTTTAAAAAGTTTTTATTTATTTATATATATATATATATATATATATATATATATATTTTTTTTTTTTAGATTGTATCATTATTATATTTATATAATAATGCAGTAGTGGAGCCACGGCATCAAGGTCCCGCCCACACCCTCGATCCCGCAATCCATCATGACATTACACCCCATTTTTATAGCTTCAAATAACTAACTAAAACCAAACGTATTGGAAAAATTAACACTTTAACATATGTCTATGTGATAAGAACTACCAAAAATGACAGAAACGATCTTTGAATAAAACATTAATTGTAGTGTAATTGGATATTTTAGTTCGGCTCGCGTCCCATTCGATTACATGGAGTGGGCGGGGTTTAAGATCAATACTGCAGCCAGCCACCAGGGGGCGATCAAAACTTGACTTTTCAGGACTTGGTTTGTGCTAATGCTAATGTGAGACTGCTTCCATTAGGCTTTACAGGAGCAGCTGACCTCTGCCGTGCAGGAGATCGGACACCTCATTGACCCCATCTCCACTGCGGCGCGAGGGGAAGCAGCTCAGCTCGGACACAAGGTAACAGGGACATGGATCTCAATAGTGGAACCACAAATAACGTTACCACTGCAGCGAATCCATGGCTGCGTCCGAAAGCTTAGGCAGCTGACTTGTTTCCTCAGGCAATGACTCTGCAGGCAGCGTTGCCTCACGAAACTGATTTCGGACAGACTTCTGAGGCAGCGTAACGGTTTAATGATCTACAGCAAAATAGAGCGAGCTTTGGTGAAAACTAAGCAAATATTTAATTACTACACTAGTAATAAATAAATAAATGTTGATCAAAAACATATGGTAACACACAAACTGACCACCAACCGCAACTTTCAGACGCCATCTTTATGTTTTAACTCAACTGTCACGGAATGGAACGCACAGGATTGTGGGATATCAAAAGCAGCGAAGGATACATCTATGCTGCCTTAAAAAATCAGATCTCAGGAGACAGGAAGTGAAGCTATCATTGGATTCGAACATGGCGTGATGTCTTCCTACCATGGAATGCAGCATTTTATTAAGCTTTCGGACACAGCCCATGATTTTGCCCAAAGGCTTAATGTGATTTACACAAGTACGAAGGGTTCCTGGATCAACAAGCTCGTCTTTCTTCATACTTCCATATATTATGTCTTTTTTGTGTGTGTAAATCACATAATTGAATCTCAAGAATAAACATCATGAATTGATCACAGTATGACAGCATATCTATAAAAAAAATTAAAAAGCAATGTCTGCTAAACCTGGTTGAATTAAATCCGGCTGTTTTTGTTTGGACCGATATTGATGCCGCCTGTCTAAAGTGTTTATCACTTAAATAACTGAAAAATAAAGAAGTTTTATCAGTTCCCTCTGTAAATCACTCTTGCCTGAAATATATACAAGAAACTGTATGTTTGCATGCCAGATATTGTTAACCCGTCTGTTTCCCCCCAGGTGACTCAGCTAGCGAGCTACTTTGAGCCAGTGATTGTGGCGTCAGTGGGACTGGCGTCGAAACATGCCGACCACCAGCAGCAGATGAACATACTAGATCAAACCAAAACCCTGTTTGAGTCGGCTCTACAGATGCTCTACGCTGCCAAAGAGGGCGGAGGAAACCGTAAGGTACGACGCATGGAAATAACAACACACGGGGATAAACATCTGCAAATTTGCAACTTGTAGCATCCAATGGCACATGAACAGAGCTTCTGGTTTGTGTATAGTTGTGAAGTGGTGCTAATGGGTCTATACTGGCCATCTTTATCCCATTAGACACAAGGTTTTCTTTCTGCTTGCAGGCGACCCACACCCATGATGCCATAGCAGAAGCAGCCCAGCTGATGAAGGAAGCAGTTGATGACATCATGGTGACCTTAAACGAGGCCGCCAGTGAGGGGGGGATGGTGGGCGGCATGGTGGAGTCCATCGCTGAGTCCATCGGGCGGGTTAGTGACTATTGAAAACTCTATTAAAAACTTTTTCCAAAGCTATTGCTAATATCAACAAATCAAATGGAGCGAATGACACTAAAAACAGAACTTGATTGACCAAATAAGACAAAGTTTTATTTTAAATTTTTTATATTTCAGTGGTTATATGCAAATGCAGGTGAGATTTGAGAGTGAATAAGTAAATAAAATGTTCCGTATGTCACAAAAGTATGTAAATAGTGTGTGTGTGTGTGTGTGTGTGTGTGTATTTACTTTTGTGACATATACATTTTGACAAAATGTTGTGACAGAAAATGTATGACCAATCAGATTCAAAAACTGTGGTATTGTATTCATGATTGATCATTCATGTTCAGATATTTTGTATAATGGCTGCTAAACTGTATAATTTAAATTTATGTATATATATATTTTTTTTTTATATATATACCATTAATCCCTATAAAAATATTATAATTTGATTAATTAGTTTATTATATATTTATATGAAAAATAAGCGTAAAAGAACTGTTTAACCAACACAGTGGCTGCATATATATATATATATATATACCTGAATTTGCATATAACCACAAAAACATATTTTCCACACTGTCTTATTTGGATAATCATGTTAAGAATGATGTTTATGTATAATGACCAATAAACTGTATAAATGTATACAAATATATTATTTATAATATTTATGTTATATTAACTTTTTTAATCTGTAAAGTGGACATGTTATTGGCCAATACCAATAATTCCTATAAAAATAAATAATAATAATACATTTAAATAAAATATGTATGAAAATATATAAATATATATGAATAATAAAATAACTGTTTGACCAACACAGTAATATATATATATTATATATATATATATACAGTATTTTTTCTTTATCTCTAGAATGCTTTCTCATCAAAGTCATCTCTATCTGGCACTCTCGTATGTAAATGTGTCACAGACACAACAGCTGTCTCTGTATGTCATCATTAGACTGAATTGGCAGAACATCTCCATTTATCCTCTCTGCATGTATGCAGTCTCTCATTATACTGTCGTGATTCACGGGGTAGACAATGGCAGTCAATTGAATATCTGCACCCTGATCATTTTCTGCGGGAATGATCACAACATCATGCACATGAACCCCGTGAATCACTGTTATCTGGGTCTCTTTATTTCACAGATGGATGAAGGAACTCCGCCGGAGCCTGACGGCACTTTTGTGGATTACCAGACCACCATGGTGAAGTTTTCAAAAGCCATCGCCATTACTGCGCAGGAAATGGTGAGGACGCTCGCTCCCTCAAGAGGCTTCCACATCCTCTCACACACCGCTGTGCTTATATCACCTGTGTTCTGTCATGTGACCCTAGATGACGAAGTCGGTGACCTGTCCGGAGGAGCTGGGTGGACTGGCGTCTCAGGTGACAGTGGATTACGGCCAGCTGGCACTACAAGGCCGTCTGGCAGCTGCCACTGCCGAGCCAGAGGAGGTGAGGATCTCTCCAGAACGTGCGTCTAACCAGTGATCTGAGAAATGCTCATTTACACACACATAATAGACACGCAGATGGCCTAAACCTCACGCAAACTCCAGATTTAAAGGAACAGATCACCTAAAACTTAGCTCAGCTGAGCTTGTACGGTTTTCTTTTGTGTGTAGAACTCAGAAATAGATGTTTAGAGATCTAGAATGCTCTTTTCCATACAATGAAAGTCCCATTGAACTCTAAAATAAAACACCCTAAAATGTCACAAAGGTCCATATGGCATGTCCATATGTGTATAGACCAACACAGTAAAAATGATTATGTATTCTATATTTTTATTTCTGTACTTTATGACATGCAGAAAATTCAGGGGAAAAAATCTTTTCAAAAATAAAATATATATGAATATATATTAGTGTTGTCAATCGCTAAAAAAATATTAACTAATTAATTGCACATTTTTCTGTTATTAATCGCACCTGAAATTAAAGGTATATTTGTATATTGTAAAAATTTCACATTTAATCTCCAAATTAATGTGGAAACAACATAAAGACAGATATTTTAAATATTTCATCTAACTGGTAGGAAATATACAGAAATTGAATAAATATCTAACACTTCACAGTATTCACTGCATAGATTATTTGATAGAGATTAGTCCTTATTAAAGCTACAAAAGTTATTAAGTCAAAAGCAGTGAAAGAAAGGATGATACGTTAATTGTGTTTCACATGTTACAAATTAACGCATTCATTTTGTCAGCCCTAATATATATATATATATATATATATAATCAGAACAGTCATTATTTACTGAAAACCTTAAAAAGTACTTTCAAATCTCAGTTGTATTTGCATATCTTAACCATTTAAACACACAAAAAATATCTTGTTCAAACCATATTATTGGCACTTGTACACTACATTCAAGTTTTCTAAAGCCATTTGATACATTTGTGCGAGGAAAAGATTGAAAATTGTGTCGTTATTGACTGAAAATCTTTATATATGAAAGTTATTTTCTCTTAAATCTCATCCACATTTGTGTATCATAACCACTTAAATATGATAAAAATAAACTCATTCACACCATGCTATTTAGTGCAAACACATGAGCCTTGGTCATGCATGTATAGCAAACCTTATTCTTCCACTTTGCGTGTCGTTTAGCCTGTGAACAAAGGTGTAAAAAACAGACGACTTATTTCACACCTTTGCTCTATCCACATTTGAAAAAAGGAACCCGACACGGGGACATGGTAGTCACCAGCTCTCTCTTCGCTAGCGTTTTTACATAAGTGGTCGTTGCCGTTACCATAGAAACCGCGCACCCCCACAAGCCTTAAAAGCCCGTTGTGATATTCATAATGAAGAGCCGCCCACCCGTGTATCTGTGTGTCAGGTAATGAACATACAGTGCTGTCGGGCCCCCTCAAAGGCCGTCACAATCACTTCTTAATTATTGGATAGAGCTTTGTTGAACGGAGGCAGTGGCTTTTAAAGCAGTCGCCGAGGATGAATATATTCAGATTTAGACCCATATTCAATCTCACTCGATTGCCAACTCTTTCTTAGACTCGATATCTTTGCTGTATTTGCAGGTGGGATCTCAGATCAAGACTCGGGTGCAGGAGTTGGGTCACGGCTGCATCTACCTGGTACAGAAGGCCGGAGCCCTGCAGATGAGCCCGACGGACAGTTTCTCCAAGAGAGAGCTGATCGAGTACGCCCGTGCCGTCACTGAAAAGGTAGGCTTGCTTGCCATTGTGGGAGGCTTACGGTTTTCTGCGTTACTTTGTTCCGTTTTAATTACATTTTTATAGTGCTGTCCATTTGATTATTTATATATATATACATTATGTATACATATTTACAAACTTTTATGTTATATGCGATTAATCGTAATTAATCGACTGGACAGCACAATTTTATCAAGGTGTTTTTCAAAAATAACAAACGAATGTCTATAATCAAAGGTTCATGGTGCTTGTATTTATAGTCTCTTTCTGATCTCTAATGCTGATTTATTTCATATGCTATGTTTGCTAAGGCTAAAAACCCCATAAACATTGAAGGAGAGACTAGTCATATCTAGAGACCAGAAAATTATAGAGACTGCTTAGCAACGCCCTAGCAACCACCCACAACACCCTAGCAATGGCATAGTATGTCCTTGCTTCCCTCCAATACACCCTGGCAACCACATGGCTACACACTGACAACCACCCACAACATGCTAGCAATAGCACTGCAACGCCTTTGCTACCCCCACGACACCCTAGTAATAGTATAACCACGACACCCTATCAACCACATAGCAACACCCTGTCGACTACCCACTGCACCCTAGCAAACCACATAGCAACACACTACAACACCCTAGTAATCGCATACCCACGACACCTTAGCAACCACATAGCCACACAATTGCAACCACCCACAACACCCTAGCAATAGCACTGCAATGCCTATGATACCCCCACAACACCCTAGTAATTACATACTGTAGCAACACCCTGTCGACTACCCACTGGACCCTAGCAAACCACATAGCAACACACTAGCAACCACATAGCAACACAATGCAAACTCCCACAACATCCTAGCAATCGCACTGCAACGCCTTTGCTACCCCCACAACACCCTAGCAATCACATAGCAACTCCCTGTCGACTCCCCACAACACCCTAGCAACACACTAGCAACCACCCACAACACTCTAGTAATCGCTTACCCACAACACACTAGCAACCACATAGCAACACAATGCAAACCCCCACAACATCCTAGCAATCGCACTGCAACGTCTTTGCTACCCCACAACACCCTAGCAATCACATAGCAACTCCCTGTCGACTCCCCACGACACCCTAGCAACCACCCACAACACCATAGCAAATGGCATAGCAACGCCCTGGCAACCACTCATAACACACTAGAATCATGGTTGCAATATTTGCAATGAAATGGAACTAATGTATTTTCCGTATTTCATCATATGGATTATAAATAGTTTCACAAAACCGACGTGAACCTGACGACAAAGCAAACATTTCCCTGGGTATTCTAGCATGCAGTGACATCAAACAGTTCTTGAGAATATACAAATAAAATAGTACTCAACATTGTGGTCAGAATGATTTTCCCATCGTAATAACAGGCACAGTGAGAGTCGACTGCCCATTTTCTCTGTCTACACTTTTCATTCTTTGTGTTCCAACTGTTTTTATGCCATTTTTTCGAATTAATGCAGGAAGCCCCCACTGCTTTTCTTGTGAGGTTGTGTGTAGTAGATTACAATCAATCACTGTGTCATATTGTCTTTGATTACATCTTAGTAGCTGGAGTTTGTTCGGTCCCTACTGTGATGGTGCTGTGACCCCTCGCTGCTTTAAATGAGCTCTGTTTATAGGTGTCCGAGTCCCCCACTAGCCCAATTCAATTCAAACCTCAGCTCTGCCTGGAATCATTTCTGTATTAAACGTGAATAGGGATGGTTGCATTTGAATGCCTCCCTTATGGCTTTTCATCTACTCGTGAAGACAACTCCATCTCTCTGTGACGGTCTCTCTCTCTTTCTCAGTGTTAGTATAATGGTCTCGCTTTAATGGACTTGTCCATCTATCTCTCAGCTGCTTGTCAGAGCCCATCTCTCAGCATTTGTCTTTTTCTGATGTTAGCGATGGTAGAAGCAGTTATGTTTACACAGATCCAGGATCAGTTTTGTATTGCTTTCATCGTAGCTTGTAAGAACATTATTATATAATATTTAGTGCTGTCAAAATTAACACGTTAACGCAAAATATATGCAATTAACGCAGCAAATCCTTTTTTTCCAATGGTCCTTTGGCTAACGTTACATTATATGATCACGCTCTTATTCATGCAAATGCTTTTAAACCATTCGAGTGTGATAAGAGAACTCACACACACACACACGAACAGAAAGCTCCTTCAGACAGCACTTGAACGGACAAAAACACGCAAAATTATGCCAAAATGCCCGTTTTGTCGAGTATCCATGCAAGCACAGTCTTAAATGAGTTAAATGAAGTGTTAAATGAATGTAGAGAGTTGTGAGAAAATGGGATGCTTGTCAGATACTCGTCATGTGCGGCTGGTCTTAAAGTGACAGAAGCCTAATAAACCTGCTACTGTCTGTCATTAATGTTAATCAAAGACCAAAATAAAGCAAGAAAATCACTCACTGCTCTTGACTGAATAACTTTTGTCGCTTTAATGAATGATTCATCTATATTTCATTTATAATTTATGTAATGAGTACTGTGAAGTGTTTGATAACTTTATCATATCCCACCTTAGACCTACCGGTACCTGAAAATCCTAAAGCAGGTTTTACATGAGTCAAAAACATGAACACAATAACTTTTTGTGTATTTTGACAGGCCAAGTAAAAATCTGAACTGGTCTGACTGGGCTAATAGAAAAAATTGAGCCCTGATATATATTGAAGGGCAGGTAAATGTGACATTTATTATAATTGGTTTTTGTGAAGATTGTTTTAAGTTCACTTAAATAAAAATTTGTTGATTTTTTTTTAAAACCTAATAATATAAATGTTAAAATGTATAGCTTTTAATTCTACTGAATGGCTATAATTAATGGCTAAATTTGAGGAAAAAATGTATTACATTGAGACATCAGTAGCTGTGATACTGGCATTCTTTTATAAAAAATATAATATTATATATACAAATATATTTCAAATATAGGCTACTGCCTTTATGTTGTTTCTACATTAATTTGGAGTTTAAATGTGAAATTATTACAATATAAAAATATATTAAAAACTTTAATGTTAGGTGTGATTACAGAAAAATGTGTGATTAATTAGTTTATTTTTTAGTATTATTAGTATTTTATTAGTTTATTAATAAGTATTTTTTTAATTGATTGACAGCACTAATTATATTATACTATAATGTATTTGTAATTAAACTTTTTGAAATGTATGTAATCATAATATTTTCAAACCTTCTAAAACAATTATTATTATTCGTTTATAAATATAATTATATTATATGTATTTGTAATTAAACTTTTTGAGATTATGTAATCATAATAAACAAAGCCTTCTAACGCTATTATTATTTGTTTGTAAATATTATATTAAACTATTTATTTAAATTATGTAATTGTAATATATTAAACAACCTTCTAAATCTATTATTATTTATAATATAATATGTATTTATAATTAACCTATACAATTATGTATTTATAATTTATTAATAAAAACCTTCTAAACTATTATTATTATTATGTGCAAATAAAAATATCAATTTAATTTAAAATACATTTTAATTTAAATGTTAAAATATTTCATTTTAATTAATAAAATAAAATAAATGAAAAATTCATTGAATTGTTATCGCCCAAGAGAAGTCGGACCACGTTGGAAAGCTGTCCCAATCTCTGCCTATGGAGTTTATAATGAAGTGTGATTCACTCTCTCCCGCAGGTGTCCATGGTGTTGTCCGCCCTGCAGGCTGGGAATAAAGGAACTCAGGCCTGCATAACGGCAGCCAGTTCTGTCTCCGGCATCATGGCTGATCTGGACACCACCATCATGTTCGCCTCAGCCGGCACACTCAACGCAGAGAACGAAGAGTCGTTCGCAGACCACAGGTGAGACCTAGTAGAACATGGCACCATGTGAACGGGTTGTTCTATTAATGTTTTGTATAATCTTGGGACCATAGAATAGAGCTCGGAAAATAGCGTCTGTCGTGTAGTCTGAAGCGTATTTGTTTTGTGCACTCTTCAGAGAGAACATATTGAAAACAGCTAAAGCTTTGGTTGAGGACACCAAGCTGCTTGTGTCTGGTGCTGCATCGAGCCAGGACAAACTAGCCCAGGCAGCCCATTCCTCTGCCAAGACCATCACACAGCTCACCGACGTGGTCAAACTGGGCGCTGCGAGCATGGGCTCAGAGGACCCAGAGACACAGGTGTGTGTGTGTTTCGCTGTTTGTATCTGTCATAGGATTCGGTAGATGATACCGTCACCAATGTGTTCTAAGTCTGCTCCGGTATTTTTATCTCAGTGTAATGAGAATATCATTAGTTCTCCTCTCAAGTGTAGAAGATGTCGTGACATTTGCATGCAGATACTCTCTGACACATCTCTGCCCAGACATCTACATCCCTGGAGGAGTGCAGTGTATTATGGGACTGGATAAACCCGGTGGCATATCATGACTAAAGGTTTGGTTGTGATAAAGTCTTCTCTCTGTCTCTTTCAGGTGGTCCTGATAAACGCAGTCAGAGATGTCGCTAAAGCTTTGGCTGAGCTGATCAGTGCCACTAAATGTGCCGCTGGCAAAGCAGCGGACGATCCATCCATGTATCAGCTGAAGAGTGCCGCCAAGGTGTGTTCGGTTGAAGAATGGTGTGTGTGTGTGTGTCTGTAAGGAAAGCATTATGCAGCCTAGTGAGGGTCATATCTTATTCTGATCACTATCGCACTCTCAGTGTGTGTGTGTGCGCGCGCCTGTCTAACAGCTGGCCCTGTCTCTCATTTTCTTGGCTGGGTGCTGTCTTCGCTCGCTGTCATCTTGGTGTGTGTGGCCACAAATCAAACCCTATCTTTCAGTGATCATAGTGTGTATCGCAGTGTGTATGTGAGTGACTCAACGGCCACACTGCAGGGGACAAAACCATTCTGTGTGTGTGAACGGCTTAAGGACTGCTTCTTTCCCTTTCCTCTCTTCCTTTTTCTGTCTCCTCTCCAAATGCCATTATTGCCATGTAGCAAAGCATAAATGATTTATTGTGTAAACATAATTAAAAGAAAATTAAAATGGTGCTTGCTTCTGCAGTTATGCTGTGGATCAGTGCACATAGTTTGTCATATGAAATGAATCTCCAGGCATATTTTAAAAAATTCTCTAATCCTTTGATCATTCACCTGGTGCTGCTAAACCTCTGGGATTAACTTCCACATACATGCAACATGATATGTTTTGTTTAGCATACTTAAGTAATGCTGTTGTTATCTTCACAGAAAGATTTTTCTTACATTCCTTCAACATCTGGTGACTTCAGATCCTCTGGGATTTTGCTTCAGACATTCATTGTGCTTGTTTCTTCAGTGTGTTTTTTTAAAGTTGTGGTGGCGTCCCTCAGGGCTTTGTCTTAGGCCCCCTTTTGTTTTCTTGGGTTTCCCCTTTTGTTCCTTTTGTATTTAAAACTTTGCCTAAAACAAGATTTAGAATCATTACAGGCTTCAGCTGTGGTCCATTTAAAAGGTCCAGTTTGATCACCTGACCATTTTCTGATGTTTTGATGATTTAGATTTCAGTTTTTTACATTACGAAGAACAGAACTAGGTCAACCTTGCCTAGTATTTTACTGAGCTCTTTGATACAGCTGTTCCTGTCATAACATTGCATCTGACCTTTTTTCAGTATGTTTTTCGCAAAGCTGTTGACATTCTCTAATTGAGCTCACTTGAGATATACATAAAGCACAAAAAAGGGGTTATTTGCCAGTCAGAGACATTGACCTCCCTGTGTTTTCTGATGTTACAGGTGATGGTGACGAACGTGACCTCTCTGCTGAAAACTGTGAAAGCGGTGGAAGATGAGGCCACTCGCGGGACGAGGGCTCTGGAAGCCACTATTGAGTGCATTAAACAGGAACTCACTGTACGGAACATTCTTTGTGTGTATATTGAACTCTTACTACAGTCTTTTCAGGAGATATTGTATATTCCACTTTTAAAGTATAGTTCCTCAAAAAGGAAAATTCTGTCATTATTTTATCACCCTCATGCCTTTCAAAACCTGCATGACTGACTTTCTTCTGTGGACACAAAATAAGTGGTTTTGAACAAACAACAATGGACCCCATTGACTTTATATGGACAAAACAAAACACTGAGACATTTTTTCGAATTATCTTGTTTTGTGTTCCACAAAAGAAAAAGAGTCATTCAGGGTTAGAACGACACAAGGATGAGTAAATTCATTTTTGGGTGAACATATTTTAAGCACTTGAGATTAGTTAAAATATTAGAAATGTCGGTTATATCATGTTCATTTTGATCCTAATTAAGATATGCTAATACAATCCACTTGTATTTCAATCTGGCCATGAATTAGTACCAATTAGGTCCGGCTTAATTAGTTTTAGCCCAGACAGAGGTAAAACCCATCCATCTGTGATATGAACTGGCAATACAGAGTAAAACACCATGTAAGTATATGCCTGTTCTCCACCTGCTCCTCGTTCTCCTTCTCCCATGGGCGTCACTACTCCACTTATCAGACACTGTGTGACAGATTGAGATAGTGATACAGGAAAGCAAGAGATTAGTGCTCCTTTTATCAAATGACCATCAGTACGTTGGAAATCCTGACTGCATTACTGTATTTAGTCCACAGAAAATCGGCATGTGACCGATTCTAAAAATGTAGGATTCAATAAAGAGAAATAGATATCGGTTATGTATGAACTATTTCTTCTCTTGCCCGACTATTGCATCATCTGTTTTCCAGGTTTTCCAGTCCAAGGACGTTCCTGAGAAATCCACCACCCCAGAAGAGTTCATCCGCATGACCAAGGGCATCACCGTAGCGACAGCCAAAGCCGTGGCAGCAGGGAACTCTGCTCAGCAGGAAGATGTGATATCCACTGCCAACCTGAGCCGCAAAGCCATCTCCGACATGTTGACCACCTGCAAGGTGTTTATCCACCATCACTCACACATATGCCCACTCACACAAACACATCTCACCTCATGCTGATCTGTACAGTGGTAATCCACAAACGCTTGAAACCCAACAAAATGTGTTTATACACACAAATGATTGTGCTTGCACAAATTCTCCATGTACGATCAATGCTGTTTGATCGATACCTCAATGTCATTTTGCACTAACCCACCTTCGACTAAATTACGCCCTCTAGTGTTGTCATGATGCAATGCGTTTTTTTTTCTTCACTCCACAAATTCATATAAAACTACAGATTTAAAAATTCTGCAGATTCCCCATCATGTGCCATAAATTTGCATTGGTGTCTTGCAGCAAGCCGCGTACCACCCAGAAGTAGTCCAGGATGTTAGGAATAAAGCTTTGCTGTACGGCATCGAGTGTACCACCGGATACATCGACTTGCTCGAGCACGTCCTTCTCGTGAGTGGGCGCCGACCGTTTTTACAGGATGTGTTTGTGCATGTGTTCTGTGATTAAACCTCGTCTGTTTACTCCACACAGGTCCTGCAGAAACCCACGGCCGAACAGAAGCAGCACTTGGCCACACTATCCAAGAAAGTGGCGGGCTCCGTCACAGAGCTTATTCAGACTGCCGAAGCCATGAAAGGTGAGCCCACACTTACGGATTGGTCCCAAAGTGTATCTATTTCCCAAGTATATGAATATTGATGGAGCAACACTATTAGTTTGAAATAAAATATTATGGAATAACTTTTTTTAAATAAAAATGCAGCGCCTTGCGAAATGCTATTAAAATGCTGTTATAATGGAGAAAATCGTATATATATTATCTAATTTTGTAAATGATTGGTTTTCGAATTCTACTGAACTTTTCGTCATGCAGGCCTGGTTATGACAAATGCTCTTGAGAGGTAATAGGGAACATTGCAGGAGCTGAATTTGTGGAGGTTTAATAGAGACATTGGGCTGATGGCGCTCTATTGCTCTTTTCTATAACACTGCTTTGTTGTTTTTTCCATTTCTGCCACAGATGGAGGTGAGTATGATATACACAGTGTTGTTTTTCTCCAATATCAGGCCACACACGTACAGACTTGAGTTACTGACCGGCATGGACACACACACACGCATACAATGAGTTATAGTGTGAGAGAAAAGAGAAGAAGGGATAGAATTGAATTCCCTCAGGTTTAACATAATCCTCAAACACATTCTTGCCATCTGTTTTCACAAGCTGTTTGAACAAAACCGACGTCTTTTAGTGCCTTTTAAACGTTGGTAAAGGAAATTGTATTGCAATGCACATTTGCTCCATAAATGGCTATTAACATAAATATGTGCACATTCATCTAGACAATTAATGAATGATTGTGATTGTAATAACCTGCCAGTCAGCACTATGAACAGTGTTTATTTTGAATTATTAAGAGTTGTGGCATCTGTTCATTATCATACAGTATATCATACCCTTACCAAAATTGTCCATGGTAACTGTATTTATTAGCATAATAAATATATATTTATATAATATATATAAAATATATATTTGCCAAGAAAATAATAAATGATCTATAATTATTTTCATGACAATTAAGTACATTTTCCTCCATTATTCTCCTTACCGTAATGTGTACTCACTTTTTTAGTATTATTTTTTATTCACATTTTTTGTGGTGATTCTCATCAGATTATTGGGTTATTTAAACTTGATTTATTTTTTATATATAATTTAAGATTTCAATTAATTTGTATTATTTGTTATTTTTTGTTAGGGATGCACCGATACGAAAATTTTGGCCGATATCGATGACCGATATATCTTTATATTTGAAAGCCGATAACCGATATATTATGCGATAAATCTAAAGAAATATCGGTTATCGATATCGGCCAAAATTTTCGTATCGGTGCATCCCTAACAAAAAATAACAAATAATATAAATTAGGGATGCACCGATACGAACATTTTGGCCGATATCGATAACCGATATATCTTTATATTTGAAAGCCGATAACCGATATATTATGCGATAAATCTAAAGAAATATCGGTTATCGATATCGGCCAAAATTTTCGTATCGGTGCATCCCTAACAAAAAATAACAAATAATACAAATTAATTGTTAGGGATGCACCGATACGAAAATTTTGGCCGATATCGATAACCGATATTTCTTTATATTTGAAAGCCGATAACCGATATATTATGCGATAAATCTAAATCCAAATTTTTATATAATTTTTGAGAGCCTGGTTACAAAAACAAGTCTCATCATTAAAAGCCATGTCCCAAGCACACAATTATAATGTTCTTATTATCATTTTATGTAGCCTATATGACAGACTTAACTGTTGCACTTGAAAACTGTATTTTCCTTTTAGTGATTCCAATCATATTTCAAGCAGTTCAAACAGTGCGAACAGTGCACATATGAAATGTCTCAGCTAAAGGAAATAATCCATTATTTATCAGCTTTAATATATCGGATGATACCGATATGGTGGCTGATATTTCGTGCATCCCTATTTTTTGAGACTTGTACACTGTGCACATGTCATTTCTAGTAGGATTCATTTCTTTTTAGCAAAAAATATATATTTTTAATTTCTTTCTTTTGATTTTGAAGTGAAATATGTGCCGGACATATTCATCAATGGTTTCTGAAGCATATTAACAGCTACTGTAGTTACTGGAAAGTTCTCATGGTCATTTTTGTGAGGTTCTTGTGTTGGCATGTGATTTTTCTATACAGGAGGTTATTGGTTCAAATCCCCATCGCATGATTTTTTTATTTATTTTTTTAAATCATCTATTCACTCTTTCCATGTGTGTATTATGCATATGGTAAGTGAATTGAAAATGACTTTGTTTATACCTCGTCTCAGGTTCAGAGTGGGTGGACCCAGAAGACCCCACGGTGATCGCGGAGACTGAGCTCTTGGGCGCTGCTGCGTCCATCGAGGCCGCGGCCAAGAAACTGGAGCAGCTGAAGCCCAGAGCCAAACCAAAGGTATCATTCCATCCGTCTTCTGAATCCAAACACACACACACACACTGCCGTGATCAGCTTGCCAACACAACTATATCAGATCACTTCCACCAAAGGCTGCGGGAATGTTTCATTCTTATTTTGTATTCAGGGGAAGTGTTGTTTTTTGGGGGATTTATTTTTTATTTTAGGACATCAGAACTTCAGGATGTGGAGTTTTGTATTTTCATGTTGTCGGGGAAGTGTGCACACATCTGTGTAGCTTATTGTATGGGTTTTTTGTTGTTATATTTGTCCTGTGTATTAACAATTTGATATTTTGAAGTCTAGTGAGCGCGGAACTTTGTCTGTATGGCTTTTTGTTTGTTGGGGATTTTCTGTGATCCGTCTTGGATCTCAATTATTCAGTTTTGAAGTTTGGTTTTAGAGCGTGCTGAACTTTTAGTCCGTCTGAAACTCATCTCCACGAAGTTCAGCACTTTTTAGAAATGATTCCGTTATTGTTCCATCCATCTGTATTATAGCTCAGCTGTCAGTGATGCTTTTCACCAAAAAAAAAAAAAAACACATTTATCCATATTTTGCCTTTCAGAGCTGAACCTGTATAGCAACATCAGAAAGCTGCCACAAACCCAAAACTGTTTGTCTATCATTCTGTCGTCTTGTATATTGTTCTATTTATCATTCTATCTGTCTGTTGCTCTATCTACCATTCTGTCTGTCTTTATGTCTGTCTAACTGTGGTTATTTCTGTCTGTCTGTCTGTCTAACTGTGGTTATTTCTGTCTGTCTGTCTTGTCTGTCTTTCTCTCTATGCCTTTTTTCTCCACTGTCTGTTTATTGCCATTTGTTTGTTCATTCTGTTTGTCTATCTTTCTGTCTATCATTCTGTCTGTCTGTCTGCCTCTATCTGTCTATCTGTCTGTCTGTCTGCCTCTATCTGTCTGTCTGTCTGTTGTGTCTGTCTGCCTCTATCTGTCTGTCTGTCTGTTGTGTCTGTCTATCTGTCTGTCTGTCTGCCTCTATCTGTCTGTCTGCCTCTATCTGTCTGTCTGCCTCTATCTGTCTGTCTGTCTGTTGTGTGTCTGTCTGTCTGTTGTGTCTGTCTGTCTGTCTGTTGTGTCTGTCTGTCTCTCTTTATTGGTCTGTCTATCTAGCTATCATTATATCTGTCTGTCTGTCTTTCTCTATCCATTTTTTGTCTGTTTGTCCCTCCCTCTGCTCTTGAACTCCCTGTCTCGCTGTGTTGTGTTAGTCAGACTGGCTTCATATATTCTGGAAAGAAGGATGACGGCGTCTGTGTAATGTTGTCACCTTCAGTCCATTCAGACATTCATTGTGGATTTTTCATTCCGTTACTGCAAACTTTGATAAACCATATTTCACAGTTTGTTTCACATTTGTACCTCACATTTAAAGCTCTGCGTCACACACCCCAAGACTCATTGTGAACTGGTTTAGGCCACATGAACATCCTTGTTCACTGTTACATGTTTTTTGAAGGTTTTATAGTCAGGTTGAAATTCAATGCGTCAGGATACAGTGTCATGGGTGTTTATTATCGCCCCTGGAGCGTTCTTCACTGTTTCCCCTTGATCTTTCTTCATTCCTCTTCTATCCATCCTTGTCTTTTCCCTGCTATCCCAGCATGCCCTGCTCTCTTGTTCTCTTCTATCCTCTCCTCTCTTTCCCCATGTTCTGGAGGTGAGGTAGACCTGGAAGTCTTTCTGCAGGACTCTGTTTGATATGTTTGATATATTAGGTTGTTATTCTGTCCAACTATATATCAAACATATTCCTACAGTGTCCTGCTCTGTCTCCAGACTTGTGTGTGTTCTGTTTATGACTTGTTCATGAACGTGAGTGTGTGTTCTTGTGGTTTCAGACAGATACATTTTCGATGGTGGCACGCAAGGGTGTGTCTTAGGTCTGTTGGAATTGTGCCGTTTCCTTTGACGCTGTTGATTCTGAACATAGTGAACCTAAGAAGTGTCACCTCCGTGCCACAAGGTGTCACCCTCAGATCACTTTGTCCAATGTACATCTCATCTCCTCCCTTTCATCGCCTTGGCTGTGTTTGGAATAGCATACTGCCATAGTACCCATACTATCAATTCAGTATGTAGTAAACTGTGTGCAGTATGTAAAGAATGACCAAATTTTCATTCATTTTCATTAAAGGTTTAGTATATAACAAGAGCACACTGAATGGGTAGTAAATCCCACATTGTATTTAATGTAAACTTTCATTTCTGGTTTAATAAATGTACCAGAAGTACTATCTGCAACGTTTTTCAACACCTTTCTTTAAAATCAAATGGGTTCACGTTTTTTTAAGGTCATGTGAGGTTGTCATGTGACAACTGTGGCATACTACTGTTTGAAACAACTATCATTGCGTAATGCCAACTGTTTCATTTATTGTTTTTGAAAAATAGTTGCCTGTATACCATTTACACTGTACAGTATCCAGTAGGCTAGTATTCTATTAAGAACATAGGGAAATAAAGGGTATGCTCAAAATGGCATATTACCTTAATACTTGTGCTATTTTTGCAGTATGCGTTATGTGCATAATATATGCACAGCCTAAATGTGCAATATAGAACCAAAGCACACTGCATGGATTACTGTATCCCACAATGCAAGGCTCTCAACTTAACCTTATATTTCCAGTGTCACATTTCATACATCCAGAAAATTTTAGCAATCTGTGCAGGGTGTCCATACTGCATCCTGGAAATGTTTTACAACTACACTGTAAAAAAAAAAAAAAAGGTTGCTGCCTTAAATTTTTAAGTACAATCAACTTGGATGTTTATGTCATTTCAACTTAAATTACATTAGACTGACTTAAAAAATTAGTTAAATCTTGTATAACTTGTAAAAAAAAAAGTTGCAAATTGATTTATTTTGATAAGTTAAAGCAATTTAAAAACATATGTTGTCATAACTTATTGATCATACATTTTTTTACAGTCTAGTCTAGTATTATGCTTTTCTGAACAAACCCATGCTCCTTGTTAGTAGTGGAACGTATGTCAGCCTGTTACTCAAATGAATTTGAGTAACCAGAAATCTGTCTTTTTTTTGTAATCAACCAAGCGTAATAGTATGAAAAAGATAATATAATAATGCATAATAAAATTTCACACACATGCTGAAGTAAGGGCTTGGTGAGGCTTCTTGCCCATCTATTAGTATAGCTAAAGCATTTATTCTTTATGAAAATTAACTATAATGTATAAAATAATAAACTATAAATAATGGTTTCATGACTAGCTATGTCAACCAGCAGTGAGCTAAGAGTATTCATTACAATTAATCCACATTTTGTTATATCTCTTCCTTTTTTTATTCTTGCAGCAAGCCGATGAGTCTCTGGACTTTGAGGAGCAGATTCTGGAAGCAGCGAAATCCATTGCAGCAGCAACCAGTGCTCTGGTCAAATCTGCTTCGGCCGCTCAGAGAGAGCTCGTGGCACAGGGCAAGGTATCATCAAGAGTTATTACGTTTTTGCTCTTTTGATTGTTGTTATTGTTAATAAAAACGATTAAAAATAGTTTTTTGTTCATTCAAAAAAAGCTGGAATAAAATAAAGTATAAATATTAGATGAAAAGGAGTTATTCTCTATATCAGTGCGCACTGTTTCTGAACTTGAGTTTTCTTAAGTTTTCTTCTGGGAATGAACACATCACAGTATTTCTCATTTAAAGCGACACTGTGTAACTTTTTTAGTTTATTCTTAGCTAAAAACACTTAGTTCTTTCAAAAAATATATGTGCTCATTAATGTATATTTACTTTGTTCAAGTAATAAAGTATTCTCGTGAGTGTACAATATGCCATTGAAAATACATACGGGTAAGGGGTTCTAATGTCGGTCGCCATGTTGCCCCTCCATCTTGAAAGTACATTAGCCAAAGAGGAACATACCCGTTAATTCAAGCTTCGCCTTTCGCGTTTTAACACTCGATGGCACCGTGTCGAATGTCATATAAATAACCTATATGTTACCTGACAAATTAAATTACTGCAAATTATAATAGTTTTCTAAAATAACCTCATCACTTAAAGGAACACTCATGGACGAGGTCGAACTGGAAGCCATGTTAATCTTGGACTACATTGGCCACCGTAGGAGTTAAAACGAAATCGGAATTGAGAGGAACAGAAACTAATGCTGCGTCCCAATTCGCCTACTTATACTACGCCCTAAAAGTATGTACTCTTTTTGTGAAGAAAAAGAACATACTTTTGAGTGTGTAGCAAAAGAGTAGGCAAGCTTTGGGACATACTACTTCCTCATCTTTAACGGACAGATCTGTCGCGTGCGTCCTGTCACCGTAAACTGCCCTGTCAATCATCTCATCACAGTTAAAATCCTCCATTCAATCTAAGTCCTCTAATTCAATCTAACGGTTTCGGAGAGAAATGTTGTCGCTCGTTCATCTGCCAGTCGTGGGTCTTGCGGAGACTCTCCTCATGTGTTTGGAATTTGAATATAATAATGCATTTAAAAGTTAATGGCTAAACATATCTTTGCAAAAGTTCACAATGCTGCTGCAGATGCAATATAATGTGGACAACATTGAATAAATACATTTTCGTCAGGTTAGATACTGATAATTAATCACTCAAACCCCTTTATCTAGACCTCTCTACATAACCGTCGGCTCGCACGTCCTCCATGTCTGTAGTTTTTGAACACTTTTCTCTCGTGTTTGTAGTTCTAACCGAATCCTCGTCCAACGCGCGATAGGTTGTGGGCAATATCAGCCGTTAGAGTGTGCAACGATCTGCACTTCGGATTCTGACCGGATATAGTAGACCATCCGGGTCTCTTTGGGATACTCATTTCAACATACTACGATTTGGGACGTACTAATTCTATTTTCGAATACTATTTAGGACGGATAGTATGCGAATTGGGATGCAGCATAATATTCACTGGATGGTCATATACCTTTTCACCGCTAGATGGGGGTAAAAATCACACAGTGTAGCTTTAAATAATTCCCGCCCAAGGCATATGCAAAAAAAGGGCGTGGCCTGGTTAAATTGCATTAGTGGTCTGTGTGACATTTCCCAAACACGCTCAAAGCGGTTGACCAATCACAACACACTGATCCAGCCGACCAATCAGAGCACACACGCTTTTTCAGAAGGAGGGGCTTCATAGAGACAGGAACTAAACGGAGCGTTACTGACAGACTGGGAAGAGAAGTGCTGCAAAAATTTGAAAAATAATGTTTTTTGACCATTCAAGCATGAAAACCTTTTACATAATCAAGACTTTGTAAAAGAACATAATGTGGCCTCTTAATTTTTTTAAAAAAAATGAAATTCTACATACTGTAGTATATTAATGATACTGAAATAACGCCGCTTTTTTTTATTCTTTATGATATTTCATGTAGGTGGGCTCCATCCCTGCCAATGCAGTAGATGACGGCCAGTGGTCCCAAGGACTAATATCAGCAGTAAGTTGAAATTATCACCATTGTATTAGATGTACTGCTAAAAAGCATCAGCTAAATTGCAATCCTTCTCTCTTGTAGGCCCGGATGGTTGCGGCCGCCACCAGTAGCCTGTGTGAGGCCGCCAACGCTTCAGTCCAGGGTCACGCCAGCGAGGAGAAGCTCATTTCTTCTGCCAAACAGGTGGCGGCTTCCACCGCTCAGCTGCTGGTGGCCTGTAAAGTCAAAGCTGACCAGGACTCAGAGGCCATGAGGAGATTACAGGTTACAATCATGTATATACTAAGCTAAAAAAAACAACGGTGTTTTTGGTGGACATCTTGTGTGAGGAGAACTACATCTGCTAAAAATCATCTTGAAACCATTTGGTTTTGGAAAAGTTGTAGCCTATTCAGTAAAAACGTTGTGTTTGCACAGGCTGCTGGGAATGCAGTCAAGAGAGCGTCTGACAACCTGGTGAAGGCAGCGCAGAAAGCAGCCTTCGATAAAGCCGAAGACGACAGTGTCGTGGTTAAAACGAAATTCGTAGGAGGAATCGCTCAGGTGAGCCTTCTTCCCATGTTCCCACAGCATGAATCTGTTCGTCTACAGCAGTTTTTCAATATTCCTTGACTTCCAAAGGACGCTCAGTTCAATAGAGATTTGACATTTAGAACTGCATCATGGGTCTGCAAAGACATCAGTGGGATTTGAAAGCTGTGGGTTTGTACCAGGCATCCACAGCTGGCATCTTACGCTCGTCCGGTATCCGCAAAACAGCTTATTTTCCCGTTTCATCCCAGGCCAGATGCACATTAATTAAAGACTGCGTGTCTGCCTATTCAGAGCTTCTTTCCTCCCAGTATGCCTTCATGTCTTGTCTTCATCTTGAGAGAGGGCACTGGAATATTCGGAGAAATCCCGTTGAGTGGATGGCGTGAGTGGATGCATGAACCCTGGAATCGTTCCCAGGAATCGTAGCTTTTTTCACTGAGTCGGCCCCTCTTCAGCCCCTTGATCCATACATGCCATTCCTAAAATCCACAAAAATGCTGCTCTTTTTCGAAAGTAACTTGATGCCTATTGCAGATCCAGTCCCATATTTTTGCAGCACAGTTGTGCTACAATTACACGTTCCACTAAAGAATATGAAGCGTTTTCTCTCTATCACTGAGCCTGAAGGAAAAACTGGAGGGAAAAACATTCCCTGGCATTTTCGGGTTTAATATATAAGCGTTATTTATGTATCATTGTGCCACAAACTATTTGGCTCGCTTCACATTAGAAAAGTGGTTTAAAGCAAGTTTTTAGATTTGAAACTTAAACATCGTATACAAACATTGACAATCATTTGTGAACATGATAAGAATTTCTGTGCGTGCACATTGTTTGTAAAACTGTTCTTAAGTAAATTGTGTAATTTGTGACGAATTACAGAATAAATTTTTGTAAATCTTTTAGGGCTGTCAGTTAAACGCGTTATTAACGGCGTTAACGCGAACCCATTTTAACAGCGTTCATTTTTTTATCGCGCGATTAACGGTCTTTTTGGCATGTGAAAAAAACGTTGTAGTTTGGGCTTGCGAGCCGGCCAAATAGTTGGTTAACGTTACGTTTTGAGTGGATGAAGAGCGCGAGACGCCGAAATGGATGCCAATAAGATAGTTTACTAAACTTCTTTAGAAGTTTACTTTTAAAAAGTTGCCAAATGGTTCCATTGACAAGACCAAAGTGATCTGTGTGTTTTGTCGTTGTGAACTGAGCTATCATCATCGCAGCACGTCCAATCTGAAATACCACTTGATGGCCAAGCACACACACACACACACACAGCTGATGCGAATTCTCCGCCCCCTCGTCAATATCAGGACCTCGTCAGTATTTCTTTCACCCTTTTATTGATGGACAGTGTTACATTGTGTGAGAGATTATTTGCTCCAAGTGAGAATGTTAGTGTGAAATTGAACACAGTATCATCAATAAATAAATTTCAATAAAAAAAAACATTTGCACAAAGCAAGCCGATCTTTGTAAACACTTTTCCATGTTGATAAGAGCATTAAAATGAGAAAAAAATAATGGGACAAAAAGAAATCAAGAGACATTTAGAATAGATAAAAATGTGCGATTAATCGCGAGTTAACTATGACATTAATGCGATTAATCGCGATTAAATATTTTAATCGTTTGACAGCACTAAAATCTTTCTTTTATATATTGCATTCATCCAACACAAGCAAAAACAAATTTGTATAAAATATTCTTGCATAAATTGCCGCGATGATCTGCAGTCATGTCGCATTGGTTTGTGCTTGAAACGCAACTAGGAAAAAATGCATATGGTAATCATTCGTAAAACCATTCTTGGAGTAATTTGTTGCATTAATAAATGAAAGGAGCAAAATACATTTTTGTAAATGATTCTCGTGTAAATTGTCTTCATCTGCCTTTGTCGCATTCATGTAAAGCAAGCCTAACAAATTTGTGTAAAACATTTTTGCATTCATTTTGCAGTCATGTCACATTCATTCATGAAACATGACGAGAGGGAATTTGTGGTAACAAAAGCCTAACTAATATGTGTAAACTATTCTTGTAAATCGGCAGTTACCTTCAGGCTCATCCGTGTCACATTCATTCATGAAACATAACCAGAAAGAATGTTTGCGGTAATCCTCCATACAACATTCTTACATAAATTTTCACATTCATGTCGCATTCTTGCGTGAAACATAAACAGAATGAAATTGTATCGTAATCATTCGTAAAACTTTTTAATTCTAGTCTGTGAACTGTCACATTTAGTTGCATTCATATCAGATTCATTCTTGAAGCATGAGCAGAATCTGAAGAAATTCTTTGTAATTGCATTGTAACCAGAGCTTGACATTAACACCCTCCAAATGTGTGTGTGTATTTCAATATTCTTGAAATTTCTTGAAATAGGCTTGAATTTCATATATAATATATACATTTTTCAATTGTAATTTTTTGTTAAAAACCATCTGAAATAATAAACTAAGTGCGATGTAGTGTTGTCAAAAATATAGATTTTTTGATAGATACTGAAATAACTGAAACGCTTCCGACACTAATTTTCCGCAGAATATACACGATACCAGCTGCTCTTTCTCTCTCTCTCATCTCTCAGACAGCGAGTTACACACAAACCCGCCTCCACTCACTCACTCGTTTCATTTGCTCTGGATCCGGGCTTGAATTTCAGCGTGGGATTGTGTTTATTGCGCATCATTTTACTCATTCACGCAGATTCTGTGCTCACACCCGCAGTGCGGCACATAAAGCCGCCTCTCGTACTAAATTGAGTTCGTTTTCGCTGCTTATTGCGCTTAAACAGTCAAATACACACAAAATACTGTCAGAATTACCATCTTGGCAAGTATTCATGTAAACACAGTCAGTTATGTTTTAAGTGAATGAAAGAAAAAGCATGTGTAACAGTATATTCGATCCGTGCTTCAGGTCTTAAAGTGACAGCAGCCTAATATACCTGCTGCCAAATTACGAGATATTAAAAATATCCATATGGCAGTTTTTCCCCATGGTATCAATGTCAAAATTGTGGCCAGTGAAAATGCTGAGTGGCTAGTGACTTTTGTCAAGCCCTGATTGTAACATACATTTTATGTACATTGTTTGTAAAATATGTTGCAGTGCAACTGTATGATGCCCATTCAGTGAGTGATAGTTTTGCATTATTTCCAGATCATTGCAGCACAGGAGGAGATGCTAAGAAAGGAGAGAGAGTTAGAGGAAGCCCGGAAGAAACTCGCCCACATCCGACAGCAGCAATACAAGTTCCTGCCCAGCGAACTGCGAGAGGACCAGAGCTGAACACTTCTCGTCTGACTGGACGCGATATTCATCAGATCCTGATTGTTACGGATGATTGGCTGCTCCTTACATGGAGGGGTAGAGATGTTACACGTCATTGGTTGTGCAACTGTCAGGTGATTTGTTGAAGTTAAATGTGATTGGTTCACATGGGACTAGCGCCACTGATTGGCTGTATGTTGGGGTATGAATGCGTTTCCTCTTACATAGGGCTAATATTTTTTGTTCTTGTTTTTTAGTCATGTATTAAGGTTTAAAGCACTTGTTAGAGGTTTGTTTGAGCGTGTGTGCGTGTGACTGTGTTTTATGTATCAATTGTATCCCACTGCTTGGTGATAATTTACCATAAGTATCTCAATAACTAATGTCAGTACAATGCGAACAATGTGAAACTATTAAAATCTGAATCTGGCAGCCGAAAACCAGACAAAATTTACTTTGCACCTATGAAGTATGATGTCAGACCATAAGCTTTCATTATTTGCTTGAGTTCTGACTCACGTGTGACAATAAGCTTCTAGAATGCACTGCTCGAATTATTCATATACCACTCTAGAAATGTATTATGGTAGTAAGGTTATGAATTATAGATAGTTCTTATAAGGAAAGGATGTACCGGTGCGCTTTGCGGTGTTATTTATTGATAGCAGAACTTTATAGAGTAGTTGGGGGCTCAAATGATTTGGTAAAAATAAGGAAGTATCATGTCTTTCAACTCTTTCATTCATTCAATCCTCTCCTTATATAGTACCTCAGCTGTAGCCCAGATCTCATGACTACGTTTCCCATGATTCCTCTGTATGACTAAACTTATTCTGCATTCACGCCATGTCGTAATTACCGTAATTACGAGATGAAAAGCCGTGATGTTCAAGCTGTTCACCTCCTCGGACCCTGTCAACATCGAAATGAATCTGCAGCTGTCGGTGATGCCAGGTCGGAGACGAAGTTCTCCGAAAATTCTGAATTTACACGTTGTAGGAGTTTTCCTTGGACTTTTACAAGTCGGAAACTCGTAATTACGGTAATTCCGACATGGCATGAACGCTCCTTTAGTCAGGTGGACAGGAACGAGGTTTGGCAAAACACAACAGCTATGTTCGGAAGAGCATACTACCATACTACTATTTCTGCAGTATGCATACTTTATGCATTGGAACAACCGGATGACCTACTATTTATACCGAAATGTGCATTATGGAAACAGTACTCTGTGTGGAACATTATATCCCACAATGCAATGTGCTTTTTTTTATTTCCAGTGTAACGAATGAACAAAAAGTAATACCAGTCTTAATTTTGTCCGAACTTGAAATGGCATACTGCATATCTATTATATGTGCCAAAATGTCATATATTTTTTTCACGAAATTAGGTAAAAGTGTGAAAAATGTTATCTTAATTAAATGTGAATAATAATAAGGTCATGTATCAACAATATAGCTCACCACTGTACTGCACAACATTTAACATACTATTTCTTTTAATAGTAGGCAGTATATATTGTATACTGTGAAGTGTGTAGTATGCAGAATGCTAGCAATTCATTCCGAACATAACTTGCCTCTAGAGCAGGGGTGGCCAACTCTGTGAACGTGATTTCACCAACACTGTAAAAAATTATATGATCAATAAGTTATGACAACATATGTTTTTACATTGCTTCAACTCATCAAAATAAGTTAAGCAATTTTCAATTGTTTTTTATAAGTTATACAAACTTCAACTCATTTTTTAAAGTCGGTTTAATGTAATTTAAGTTGAAATGACTTAAACATCCAAGTTTATTGTACTTAAAAATTGAAGGCAGCAACATGTTCCTGGATCAACTTCTTTCTTGATCCTGGATCAACAATCCAATCAACCAATCAGATTTGAGGGACAAGTTTACAGTTCATGTCAAGTTTAGTCTTACAACCAGGGTTATGTGCTTCTACATCAGTTCCCTCTGATTTTAGAGATAAGTTATGGGTAGGGTTAGGTTTACGAGTAGGGATTGGATTAGGACTGTTTTTGGAAAGGAATGTTGTTCCAGGATCAACAAAAGATGTCGATTCAGGAACATGTCTTGTCAAAATCACGGTGACCGGGCGGTTTTCCTGCAGAGTTTAGTTCCAACCCTAATAAAACACACCTAAACAAGCCAATCAACGTCTTGGAGATTCTTGGAGATTACTAGAAAGCCACAGGAAGGTTAGTTTGATCAAGGTTGGAGCTAAACTCTGCAGGAAAGTGGAACTCCAGCAGGGTTGCCAGGTCTGCACAACAAAAGTAGTCCAAAAATGTCATTTTCTCCATCGGGTGGCCGAATTCTCCATTGAGCTTGTATGTCTGGGGGTTGTTTTGAGGGTTTTGGAGTACCAAAATCATACGGAGCGGAAATGAACCTGCGGCAGCAGCTTAAAAGTAGCCTGAGGACTTGGCAACACTGATCTTGACGGCCAGCCCTGCTCTAGAGCCATGTAAGAAGTAAAGCTTACACAAAAATGTGTTTAATAAATATGCCAAACAGGCTACTTGGTGAGGTCATGTGACAACGATGTAGCATACAAATGTTTATCTTTCAATATTAACAATCCAGTTTTGTACTTGCTAATATCGCAGTTCTTCTAAAACATGGATACGCTCACACTTCAACTTCCTGTCTGAGATTGTGCTTGCATGGCTGTCAGGAACACGGCAGGAAAAACGGCACATCGGTAGCTTTATAGGATTCGACAGCGTCGTCGGTGTATAGTCTTACCTGCTAATAACACGTCTCTCCGCTTAAAGTGTACTCTGTGTGTGTTTTTGGTAAGAAAATCACAGTGGAAATCTTTTAAGAGGGTGTAATTCCTGTTTTATTCCTCGTTGCATTGCGTATGTGTGGCACTTAAAAGATGAGAACTGACTGTATGACCGCATTGTGTCATAGTGCCTTATTCTGACTTCTTCAGTAGCTCCGTGTGCAAGTCGCTCTTTTATGCTGCTTGTGGACCAGATTTCACTCCACTGATCTGGATTTAAAGCGTCTCAGATAGCAATACTGAGAGATAAAGCAGATGAGTGTGTGTCCTGTTCAAAGTAGCTTTGGGTGTGTACAGCGTTGTGTCAGTCGAAGCCGCATGTGTGGCGGCTGTTTGGTTCTGTTCTGCAATATTGTACCTACTGAGGCCTAAAGATGCACTTGCCTTGGCAGGCCGCTATACTGCCGTACGTACAATGAACTCTTTGGACGTTTAGATGTATAGCTTCACCACAGATTAACCAACCACGAGTAAGGGAAGTAAGGAAGGACTTGATTCTTTCTCAGCACTGACTGCTTTCAGCTTGTCCACATGAAAAAAGACTATTAAAATGTCCCAAAAAAGTACATGGTTATCTTGCTTTCCATTTCAGTCAATCACTATGTATGAAGTTTTTTTGTTTGTTTGTTTGTTTACTTCGAGTTATAGGTATAATGAAGATATTGCAATATGTGGTTGAACATGTGGTGTCTTTCAGTGGAGCCGAAGAAAACAGCAAGAACTATCGCCTTCTGTTGAAATAGAGTTAGGGCTTTCTTTAATCAACTGACATAGTGACATTAATAATAATATTAATGATAATAATGAACATTTAAATGCTGTATGTATAATATTTATCCGGTCACGAAAGTATTTTTTGTATTGCCCTGGAAATAAAGAGTTTCAACAAACTATAAATTGTGAATGCACGTTTTTGTTTGAAATACATTTTTTGTTTTATATACAGTACCAGTCAAAAGTTTGGAAACATTACTATTTTTTATGTTTTTGAAAGAAGTCTTGTGCTCATTAAGGCTGCATTTGTTTGATCAAAAATACAGAGAAAACAGTAATATTCTGAAATATTATTGCAATTTTCTATTTGAATATACTTTAGAATATAATTTTATTTCTGTGATGCAAAGCCGAGTGTTCATCGGCCTGTTCTTTTTAACTTTTTATTCATCAAAGAATCCTGAAAAAAGTATCACAGGTTAAAAAGCAAAATATTAAGCAGAACAATTTAGTTTCCAACATTGATAAAAAAAACAGCATATTAGAATGATTTCTGAAGGATCATGTGACACTGAAGACTGGCGTAGCTTATGATGCTGAAAATAAATTATATTTTAAAGTATATTCAAATAGAACACCATTATTTTAAAGTGTAATAATATCTTAAAATATTCTGTATTTTTGATCAAATAAGAAAATGCAGGCTTGACGAGCATATAGAGACTCAAAAAAAGTCACAAGAGACTTCAAAAACAATTAAAATATTCCAATACTGGTAAAGTCTTAGCTTAAAAATAAATACTAATAATAATTATTATTATTTGTATTTATTACTATTATTTGTGTTTTTATATTATTGTTATTAATTGTAAACATTTTCATATTTTTTCAAGTGTAAATGGATCTTTAAACATGAAAATGTTATTTTAGAATGTACATGTTATTTTGGTCCGTGACAGAAAATTTTACAATAAAATTAATGAATTATAAAGACCGCTGGCAACCATCCACGGCGACGGACCTTTAAAAACCCTCGCATTTCCGTCTAGACTTTGCAGTGGAGACCAGTTGTGGTAAGTTTCACTGAACTGTATTCACATCCTTTCTCTACATTTTCTAGATTGTATCTGTGCAGTATTACTGTTTGACGCCGTTTGTGTAGCTCTACATGTGTGACATTCTGTCCAGTAGGTGTCGCTGTTACTCCTTCATGTGTTTGTGGTCGCGGTCATTCTGGGATTTAAAATGCAGATGGCCAAATTACAGTCTGTGTGACCAAAAAAGGACATGTGGCAGTGTGTGCTTCGACTTCAGACAGCAATTTATAAGAGAACAGTATGTTAGAAAGTTCACTCAAATGAACACATTGATACTGCACTGCTATATCAGGTGAGACGAAAACACATACGCATTAGTCTTGTTCTATTAGTAGGCTATTCATTGGTTCCCATTCTGGATATAAAGGCCAGCCAGAGGAAGTCCAGTCGACTAATACAGTCACCATGATTTTGCCAAGAAAGACATGTCCGATTTTATTTAGTCCTCCTAACCATATCCTCCTTACCCCTAAACCTAACCCATACCTTCAGACCAACTACAGTTCAAACTAAATCAAAATTTGCTGTCAAAACTAACACTGGTACAGTACAGTACAGTTTTATTTCATGGAGACTGATGCATGATGAGAAACCTTATTAAAAATGCGAACTCTGTGTGAACTCGTAGGTTTTGCACACAGAAACCCACATTCTGGCATTATGCAAGACAAACTGGTATTAGCGCTAATTGAAAACCCCATATTTGTTGACTTTGAAGGTCCTCCAATAAATGGGCTGTTATTTTGGGCCTGATGTGGGAAAATATGATTTCTTCAGTTCAGCATTAATCTTTTCATGTGAAACAATTCCAGGCACACATTCCAGAGGATGGTTAACAAGTCTGTAACGTGTTGCTAATGCTAATGCTTTGTCTAAAGACAGACAAATATATTTAGACCTACTCTTTAAAAAAGCCTTGGACAGACTGTAAAAATCTTTGCTGTCAATTAGTGTGTATGTCTGTTGTTTGGTGTTGTTAGCATGAGCAGCTCAAACACTGTTTCCTGTCAGCGGGACACATTTTTGTGAATTCTGAGGCTTTGTTCGTCGTACCACAGGAATGGCGCTGGAATTGAGAGGGCAGCGGTCGCATTTCTCATTCTGTCTGATATCCTTCAGTGATCCTTCATGCTGATCATAAAGTGTTGTATTATTCATCGAGTAAAAAAGCTTTTCTCAGAGAATCTTACACACAGGAATGTTGTTTTACCAAGTTTTTACACATTTGGTTCTTGAATTGTTTTAAGAATGATGTGTGAAGTTTAGAAAATGGAAGTTAAAGTGTGTCAAACTTAGAATTTGGTTATGAGAATCTCAGGCTTTTTTCAATTAAAAGTTTGTGTGTGTGTGTGTGTTTCAGGTAAACCCTATACATTATGGGGACAAAAGATGGCCATTTCCAAAATCCTTGTCGGGAAAATTTTTGGTCCATGTGAGGAAAACTGCTTATAAATCACTAAGTGATGTTTTGTGAAAATGCAGAAAGTTTTCTGTGATAGGTAGGTTTAGAGGAAAGAATAGGCTATACAATTTGTACAGTATGAAAATCATTATGTCTATGGAAAGTCTCCAATAAAACATGAAAACATTGTGTCTGTGTGTGTGTGTGTGTGTGTGTGTGTGTGTGTGTGTGTGTGTGTGTGTGTGTGTGTGTGTGCGTGCGTGTGTGTAAATTCCACAGAGTTGGACACGTGTAGATTAGCCGTCTTCCATGTGTTGTTCAGGTATTCTGATAACTCAAGTGTATGGTTTTATTTCCCTGTAATCTTAACATCACATCAGTTCTGGAAGTAGAATTCTTCCCAAAGAAGAAAAAAGGTTGGAGAACAGGGAAAACATTGTTGTCACAGCTGTTTGACTAATTTAAGCAACGCTCTCGCCTAGGAATGAAACATAGTTCAGATTTGTTTGCTTGGCGCCGTGTTAATTTCCATTGTTAATGAATTTAGTGTTCTGTGTGCTGTTAGTACCTTCACATCTAAAACTCACACTACTTGGAGAACAAATTTAGAATTGGGAATTTGAATTAAACTGGCCACATACTCTCTGGATGTGAAAGTGGAATGACAGGAAGAATAAACATGACTTTATTCCAAAGATATTTTGAAAAATGTTGGTAACCAGACAGTTAACGGCACCCATTGACTTCTGCAGTATTTTTTCCTTACTATATGGAAGTCAATGTGGTCCGTCAACTGTCTGCTTACCAACATTTTTTAAAATATGTTCTTTTGTGTTCAACAGAAAGAAACTCATGCAGGTTTGGAACAACTTCAGGGTGAGTAAATGATGACAAAATTTCCATTTTTGGGTGAACTATCCCTTTAAATTAAATGGATTATTAATTTCATTCAATTTCTTATTCCTGGAATTTGAATTACATCCTGCATTCCAACATAATTCAAATTAAAGCACTGAATTGGCATTTTCAGTTCAATCCTGAATGGTGTATCCTACAACGACATGAATGACATCATGTGAAGAATGTCAGTCAGTCTTTTAAACACAGTCAAGTCTTCTTTGTGTAGAGAGAAGGAATCTTCTTCGTGTTTTGAGAGTAAACTCAGCAGTCGCGGTGGAATGACCCGGACTGTACACATGACTATTTTAGGCTTGTTCGTGAAAGGGGTTGCCCAATTTCTTATGGTGTCATCCCTGAGGAGCGCGACTCCTGGGATGCTGTTTATTGTCTGAGATCTCCTGTGAGAGGACATTAGAGAGCATTTCCAAATACAGGGTTATGGATCTGACCAAACCATTACCCTAAATATCAAATTTGTATGTATTCACTTTAAAGTAAATGAGTTTAAAACCCCATAAACTTAAAAGGAGGAAAGGACACAATCCATTTCTAGAGTCCGAACACCTTCCAATGAAATGGTAACATTTTACAATCAGATTTCATTAACATGAACTAAGAATGAACAGTACTTCTACAGCATTTATTAATCTTAGGTAGTTAATTTCCACATTTCCTAAAACCAAGTTGTATTTGTTAACATTAGTTAATGCACTGTGAACTAACTTGAACAATGAACAACTGTATTTATTATTATTTAACACTAACAAAAATTAAAATTCAGTAACAAATGCATCGGCCATGTTAGTAACTTAACTAATGTTAACAAATGAGACCTTATTGTAAAGTGCCACTAAACCCTACCTAACCCGCGTATCCTATTCCTCAATAGCAGCAAAAATGTTTTGCAATATAAAATGAACACAATAAGTGCATTGTAACAAACAACTTTTTTATGTAAAAAAACCTTAAACTTACTAATTCAACTTGGCAATCAAGGCAACATTTCTCATTTTCATTAAGTTTAACATGATGTACTAAAATAACTGAAACTAAACCTGAAATAAAAATGAATTAACCTATATAAAAATAAACAATAAAAATTACCCCCCCCCCCCCCCCCCCCCCCCAAAAAAAACTAAATTACTAAAACTTGAATAAAAATGATAATGAAACTGTGAAAACATTCAAACAAAAACTAATTGAAAATATTAACAAAAACAACACAGTCATTTTTAAAATAATTTTTGCTGTAAAACATTGTAAAAACGCTACTGGAAAAAAACAGTAAATAGGTTAACAGTAACTGGACATTTTATGTAATTTTACAGTAAAATTATGTCAATTGTACAGTTTTTAAATGTACTGTATAATTTACAGTAAAAAACTGTAAACTGACATTCCCAGAATTCCCTGTGTGATACTTCACATTTGAAGGTATTTTGTTTAAATAATCATGTGTCTCAGTTTTTGTTACTGTATGTAAATTTAGGTTTTATGATACACCATCTGTTGTTTAATGAATGAAAATATTGCATTATTTTAGTGTCACGTGTGTTACCATGATGGTGTTTTGAGATTGCGGGAATGACCCTGTTCACCTTCTATATACTTGTCACGGTGTGGGTTTTGTGTCTTGTTCTTGTCTGTCACGTGATTCCCTGTTTGTCATGTGATCCTGCCATGTGTCTTGTCATTTGTCAATTGTTTCCTCAGTGTCCACAGGTGTTCCTTGTCTTGGTTATTAGTCTCCCCAGGTGTCTCGTATTTACCACGCCCCCTTGTTATCTTGTTTATCTTGTCTGCTTGTGTATTTATACCTCTGTGTTTCAGTTGTGGTTTGTCGGTCGTTGTTGTTTGTAGCTGTTTCTTGTTCCTGTCCTGAGTTCATGTTCTGTTGTTTTGCCCTGGTTTACCTGTTTGTTTATTAAATTAATGCTTGCACTTGGATTCTCTCCGCTTCACTCCTGCCTCAACGTTACAATACTAGTATATACTAACTATAAAAACTACTTGTGATGAACTTATTCATGATTTGTCATGTGTCTTCCTCTTTTACCACCTCCATTATTATGGTGGTTGTCAGTGTATGTTAAAGGTACAAAACAGATTTTAATGGCAGTGTGATTTGTTGAATTTATCAAATTTTCTTGTTTGTTACAGTTTTATACTGTAAAATGTACAGGTTATGTAAATATTCTTACGTTTAACTTTCTTTTTTTAAATAAAAAAAGAATTATTCTGGCAACCACAGCTGCCAAAACATTTTGTAAAAACTTGAGTTTTTTTTTTTTTTTTAGATCTCAGTGATACTAAAATACACAGTTATAGTTAACGAAAATTTCTGAGTTCATATCGCTTTTAGTTCTTCTGGTCTAAATATCACAGAATACATATAAACACCTGTCTTTTCACAATCTTCATGTCTGCTTCTACTTTTTCATGCCCCTTGAGAAACCACAGGGAACATATGTATTATTTGTTTTTGCAGCCCTGTGTCTGCACCTGTGGGGGACATTTGGTCTGAGGATCCCATTAATAACCTCTGGTCTATAGATCAACTGAGACGACCGACCCACTGACCCGCTGGGACACCATCCTGCTGAAAACATGTGAGCTGAAAAGGAGAGGTGGAGATGAGCACACAAACTGGTACAGACAATGGAACGAGGGCATTACAATGTGGCTATGAATTAATACGTTTTGGGAATGAATTCCTAATTCATCACAATTTAAGTAAATTGGCCATGATTTATCTCATGCATTTTAGCCTAGGACTATAGGCTTAAAGGATTAGTTCACTTTTTAAAAAACTTTTGCTTATGATTTACTCACCCCCATGTCATCCAAGATGTCCATGTCTTTCTTTTTTCTTTCTACAGTCGAAAAGAAATTAATGTTTTTGATGAAAACATTCCAGGATTTTTCTCCATATAATGGACTTCAATGGTAGCCAAACGGTTCAAGGTCTAAATGACCGTTTCAGTTCAGCTTCAAAGGGCTTTAAACGATACCAGACGATGAATAAGGGTCTTATCTAGAGAAACGATCGGTCATTTCAAAAATAAATAAAAAAGTTAAAGTTTTATAAGCTCAAATGCTCGCCTTGCGAACTCTCCTGTTCGAACTCGTTCATCAAAATGAACAAATCTTTTTTCGAGTCATTGAGTCGTTCATCAAAATGAACGAATCTTTTTTCGAGTCATTGACTCGAAAAAAGATTCGTTCATTTTGATGAACGAGTTCGAACAGGAGAGTTCCAAGCTGTTCCACTAACCGTGGTGTAACTAGGTGTCAGCATTTCTGAGTCAGCAGTGATGCCACTGATATATCTGTAGTCGAGCTCATGTTGGACACCAAACACTAGTACTAGGAGCTAGCGTCTTTTAGCACCCTAAAGCTGGCAGTGGTTTGAAGAACGCTTTCAATCATCCAGACACACCCTGCCATCTTCATGACACCTCTCCTCAGAATGACACATTAAACTGTCCCCACAAACATTTTACAGTCCAGCATATTCGCCTTTCAACACCTCGCAAATAGATCAGCATCGGCCGTTTTAAATACTAGAGTGAATTTAGCCATCACATCATTATAATGTTTGGTTGGAGGTTTGTTGGTAAATGGAAATTGCTATACGCTGGTCATTCAGGAATATTTAGTCTGGACCAGAAGTTCAGTTAAGATGGTCTGAGTTGGGTAGATCAACACTTAACACTTTGGGTAGATTAACACAGAAGTACCAGGGACAAAAGCTTAGAGATGTTGGCAGCAAGTGCCCGGTTTATTCATAAGTGCTAGTCTGAAACCTTTGGTGTAATGCAACCCCTCACTGTCTCGCTCTTAGAAAGGAAACCTCCCAATCCAGGAGGGTTTTGCCAAGAATAGAAGCCACATCTTTCAGCAGAAGAAAAGTCCTGCCGTAAGCGTTTTCTTTCTCAGTCTCGCTGCTGTGGCTTTCCCTGCCCAAAAGCTACAAAAGCTGAATAAACAGCAGTAGAACAAGGGCTTGCTGAGTTTTCTGGAAATATGGAGGGGAAATGGGTCTCTCGTTTCGACAAATGGCCCACTTTTGAGAGGAGTCAAATGAGCCTGCAGGGACCGAACAGCAGGTTGGAGAACATGTTGCTTTCAGTCAAAAGGAGAATCAGAAATTATCGCTGTTGAAGTCTGGATTATTCTGTATGAGCCTTAAAAATATTTTCTGACACCCCAGAGCTTCAGTAGTTTGTGTTGAAATAGCAGTGTCAATAACACGCTGTTTGGGGTCGTGGATAAAGCTCTGGGCTGGAAACTGAAAGGCTGTAGGATCAAATATGGTTCAACAAGTAATTCATAATCATTGTGCTCCTGATAAAAGGTTGTAGGGTCAAATCCTAAATTAATAGAGTTACATGTATGGAAGCCCATTTCTGCCTCAGTGTAAATATATATATATATATATATATATATATACACTCACCGGCCACTTTATTAGGTACACCTGTCCAACTGCTCGTTAACACTTAATTTCTAAGCAGCCAATCACATGGCGGCAACTCAGTGCATTTAGGCATGTAGACATGGTCAAGACAATCTCCTGCAGTTCAAACCGAGCATCAGTATGGGGAAGAAAGTTGATTTGAGTGACTTTGAACGTGGCATGATTGTTGGTGCCAGAAGGGCTGGTCTGAGTATTTCAGAAACTGCTAATCTACTGGGATTTTCACACACAACCATCTCTAGGGTTTACAGAGAATGGTCCGAAAAAGAAAAAACATCCAGTTAGCGGCAGTTCTGTGGGCGGAAATGCCTTGTTGATGCCAGAGGTCAGAGGAGAATGGCCAGACTGGTTCGAGCTGATAGAAGAGCAACCGTGACTGAAATAACCACTCGTTACAACCGAGGTATGCAGCAAAGCATTTGTGAAGCCACAACACGCACAACCTTGAGGCGGATGGGCTACAACAGCAGAAGACTCCACCGGGTACCACTCATCTCCACTACAAATAGGAAAAAGAGGCTACAATTTGCAAGAGCTCACCAAAATTGAACAGTTGAAGACTGGAAAAATGTTGCCTGGTCTGATGAGTCTCGATTTCTGTTGAGACATTCAGATGTTAGAGTCAGAATTTGGCGTAAACAGAATGAGAACATGGAACCATCATGCCTTGTTACCACTGTGCAGGCTGGTGGTGGTGGTGTAATGGTGTGGGGGATGTTTTCCTGGCACACTTTAGCCCCCTTAGTGCCAATTGGGCATCGTTTAAATGCCACGGCCTACCTGAGCATTGTTTCTGACCATGTCCATCCCTTTATGGCCACCATGTACCCATCCTCTGATGGCTACTTCCACCATGTCACAAAGCTCTAATCATTTCAAATTGGTTTCTTGAACATGACAATGAGTTCACTGTACTAAAATGGCCTCCACAGTCACCAGATCTCAACCCAATAGAGCATCTTTGGGATGTGGTGGAACGGGAGATTCGCATCATGGATGTGCAGCCGACAAATCTGCGGCAACTGTGTGATGCCATCATGTCAATATGGACCAAAGTCCCTGAGGAATGCTTCCAGCACCTTGTTGAATCAATGCCACGAAGAATTGAGGCAGTTCTGAAGGCAAAAGGGGGTCCAACCCGTTACTAGCATGGGGTACCTAATAAAGTGGCCGGTGAGTGTATATACATAGTTACTTTTGCCAGTCAAACTAAGTAATGAGTCGAGGAGGAGTAAAAACAGTGTGGCTCTGGTTCACTTATTGCACTGTTATAGAGGGTCAAGTTTAGTGCATTGGTTGAGGGTGATCCAATCATACAGTTCAAAATAAGTTTTGCAGGTATGAATGCCCCAATGAATCGCATCAGATTATTCATTTGACTTTTTATTGTCTTCCATTCTATCAAAGATAAAGGAGCCCTAATGTTATGTGTCCCCCATCTGATTGGAGATCTTTCAAAGAATGTGACCCTTTATTTTCAGACTTTCATCATCAGACAACCTCTTTCATCTCTTTCACGATGAGGTTTTCCTCCTCAAATCTTTGAGGAGATATTAGAAACCACACTGCTGACATATCTTACCAGTTTTCATAAAACATCACAAGCTCAGCATCAGATTTTATGACTAAGCTCAGTACAGTCAGCAGAGAAGTTGATCTTAGATGAATTCCTCTGGCTGATCTGGCTTCTCTCCCATTTCTTCCAGCTCCCTGAGAGGAAGTGTGAACCCCACACCGAGACTGACACAAGAACAGTCACAGCATCTGAACAAATACTGACAGGGTCACGAGGGCCTGATCTGGGGTGAGAGGACAGCTTGTCTAGAGGTGTGGATTCCTTTGGTATGTCTCACTCAAAACAACTAGCAGTTGTGACGCAGAGCCACCGCTAACACATTTTGCCTGTGTGTGTCCAAGTGAGTGTGTGTCTCGCTCCCTCAAAACCACATCGCAGAGACGTATGTTTTTATCTGGAAGATGTTTTTTGGGGGATTTTGCTCATCTGCAGAACATCTAGAGCAACACACAAATGGCACTCTTCATAAGTTCACAAGAGATTCGTCCATATTTTTTAATAGAATTAGCATGCGGCTTAGATATGTTATCACTAAAGGTAAATTAATACACAAATGACACTCTCCATGATAAGTGCATGGGGGAATCAAGCATGGGGGAATTCAATGTTGTTAAAGTTAATGTGTTCAATAGAGTTTGCATCCAGAGTTTGCTGTTAGCTTTTGGATAACTCTAATGTGAGATTGCTAATGTGCAATGCTTACAAATCGCACTCTTCACAAAAAAATCTGCAGGAGAACCAACAGTATTCCAATAAAGTTTGGTGTTAGCATGTTACTTACTTAATGTCTTAGAGCTAATGTGCAATGCATACAAAACACAGTCTTTTTTTCAGAATTCCAACATTCAACATTTCTCTCGACTAATTTGTCTACTAAAAAAATAATCACAATGCATTCTGGGATTGCATTCCCTATGAAGTATACATGTGATCTAATGATGTAATGTTGCAACCTATACTCTTTGAAGCATCATTCAGGCCAGATGTTGCCTTAGAACACTGCCTAGGTAGGTAGCACACTTGGTTTTGGAACAGACAAGTCAATAAAGAGCTACTTCAAAAATGCATGTATCCTCAGGTAAACCATCCCGTCTCCTCATTTAGCCCTATTTGATTTGTCCTGACTGGTTGAAATAAATAAGACACATGGTCAATAATGAAGACGAGCACATACCCAGAGGTTTTTATGGCTCAGTGAAATGGAAACCAAACTATTTAGGAAGCCGTAAACTCAACATAAGAACTCATCATGTCAGCTCTCAGCACCCAGCTCCATATATGGAAAGATTTGGTTCAACTGCTCACATGGAAAGTTTTCACCTACTGACATCCAGGAATGGAAAAAATGGGCAAATATTGATAGAGTTCTGTCAATGTCACGCTACAGACACTAACACGCATGCGAAATTGCCTCAATGTCAATTTCAAAAGAGGAACCAGCCGTCCAAGCATCTATTTCTGGCTTCAGACTTGATTGGATGGATGGATGGATGGATGGATGGATGGATGGATGGGTGGATGGATGGATGGATGGATGGATGGATGGATGGGAAGAGTTTAGTGCAGTTTATCAATAGATAGATATATGGATGGATGGGAAGAGTTAAATGCAGTTTATCAATAGATAGATGATTGGATGGGAAGAGTTTAGTACAGTTTATCTCCAGAACAGCTTGAAAACATTGCCTTGCTTCAGTGAACCTCACAAATGAGTCACATCAATGCAGGAGAATTCCTGGTCTCCATCCGGCCTTATGCTGTTATGGAATCTCTTATCTTGAGGATGCAAAGTAAAGCAAACTGTCGGTAAGTGCTTTGCTGACTCCTTCCCAGCAGTGTCCAAGTGTTTAACACTGGAGTTCTTGAGCTTCAGGGATTTCAATGCTGATTTCATACCTAGAAGTTTTGTTGATTGATTTTTAGTCTTTTTATCTTGTTTTTCTGTTCCTTTTCAAGTGATCAAGGATCTTCTGATATTCTGGAGGAGAATAATGGCTGTCATCTCGTCATATCTGAATTCGACTTTCTGGGCAGATTATGGTGGTCTGTCTAATGGGTGCATGAGATTCGGCTCTGAGTTTTCTCCAGCTGTGTTAGTGGAACACAGACAAACACTTCATAGGGAGGAACCCTCACTAGCCGCAACTATTCAACCATTATGGCTGCCACCCGCATTAAACAGGCTTTAAAAAGAAGAAGAAGGGGAAAAACAAGAAAGCTCTCAAATGAATCGCATTCCACTGCCAAAGCTGCTTGTTTTTTACATTATCATGAGTGACGTGAAATGCAGAGGAGTTTGTCTGCTTGTTTTCCTCTCCATTTTTATGACCAGGGTGGGAGTTGCTTTGCTGACAGATAACAGTTTGGCAGAGACATGTAGTTCCTAAGGTGACTGTCTGCTTGGTAAATTGAAGCCTGTTCATGTGAAATACTATCTTGCCACATCACAATGAAGGGTCAAATTAAAGCTATGATAGACACAATGTGATCAAAGGAAGAGACAGGCATTTTTGGTGTCAAGTCTTTTCACGGAGACTTCTCTTTGGCAGAACGTGCAGCTATTTCTCCCATAATGGTTAAGGTTTATCTACGCACATGACACAAAAGCAGTCAGTAAAATTATGCTACTCTATAAGACCTAATTTTCACCAAAATTAAAGTATTGCATGCGTCTTTTTTACAAATACATCAATCCCAGAATTCATTGTGACGAGCTAAGTAAAAACAAACAAATTAAAAATGGTACAGAAAATAAAGGGAAATGTTGATTGCAAATTTAAGCATTTTTAGTCATTTCTGAAAAGTATCAATTAAAACACTGTCTAAATTTGTCTGGTGACTCTGTGATTGAGTTGACCAATGAAACTGGCTGTGGGAAATTGGCTTTTTCTCCTTATTAGGAGTATTAAGTTGTTAGATGAGCAACATGCAAACATCAAACGAATCAACTTTTCGTGCATTTGCATTTAACAATTTTCACTAATTTACTTTTTTATAATATTTATGATTTTGTTTGTCATATCCAACAAAAACACTCCAGAAGTGTCTAAATTGCACTATGAACCGCACAAACCACAAAACCTACTACTTTACATTGCTATGGGGAAATGACTAGGAGCTTGGTTTAAGAATTTTTCATTTTCTTTAAAAAAAAGGAAGCCACCGCCTGTACAGTATGTGGACTGCAGACACTGAAACTGCTGGCAGGGTTTAGGAGCAGTTTCAGATCAGTGCCAAAAAAAAATAAAAATCCTGCCCTATCATACTCATCATCTCTGCCTTGGGCTCAGGGCGAAAATCTGCCCAGGCCCGCCAGGCATTTCTCCCAGAGACCACCTCAGCTCTGATCTCTCTCAAACAGCTTGCGGCAGCGGAACGCTACACATCTCCTTCATGAGTACCAACATTCAGGCTTTAGTCAGCCCATAAAGAGATCTTGATCGCCTCTGTCCACAAGTCCATCTGTGTGAGTCTTATGTCCTTAATGTGGTTCGATCGGCCTGTTGGTTTTTGTATCGCAGGAACAGAGTGATACAAGAAAAAAGTCCTGTTATGTAGGAATTTGGCTACCTTGGACTAAAAATTTTTAAAATATTGTTGATTACCTACAAAGCACTAAATGGTTTAGCTCCGCAGTACTTGAGCGAGCTCTTCACGCATTATAGTTCTTCACGTCTATTGCGATCTCAAAATTCCGGCCAGTTGATAATACCTAGAATATCTAAACCGACTGCTGGCGGTAGATCCTTTTCCTATTTAGCACCAAAACTTTGGAACAGTCTTCCTACCGTTGTCCGGGAAGCAGACACACTCTGTCAGTTCAAAGCTAGACTAAAAACACATCTCTTTGACCTAGCATACCAACGCATTCTCACCCCAAGGCGTCACTAAAATGACAGTTTTGACCATGCTTCAATATTCGACGCTTTAGGCACCCTTTAGCGTCAGTTATATGACGCGATCCTAGGGCGTCATCTTACTGACGCTTTACCTAAGCGTCAGTTAGATGACGCGGGTAGGTTTAGGTCGGGGGTAGGGTTAGGATTAGATAGCGTCATCTAACTGACGTTAAAGGTAAAGCGTCAGTAAGATGACGCCCTAGGATCGCGTCATGTAACTGACGCTAAAGGGTGCCTAAAGCGTCGAATATTGAAGCATGGTCAAAATGATTCCAAAGGCGTCAGTTTTATGACGCCTAGGGATGAGAATGGGCTGAGCATACACATAATACATTATAGACTTCTATAAATTCAATGTTAGGCTGCATAGATTAGGTCAGCCGGAACTGGGAACACTTCCCTTAAATCTTGATGTACTCGCTACATCATAAGAAGAATGGCATCTACGCTAATATTAGTGTCTTTGTTTATCCCGAGGTTTTCCCGCAGCCTGCCGGATCCAGGCCGTGTCCAGATCTGACGAAGGAGATTCGCCTGGACCCGATGACAATGCAGTGCTGAAGTGTCAACTATCCTCTCCCTATGGAGGATCCCTTTCCCACTCTACAGATAAAGCGTTGTGAATTCCGGCTCGCGTACCCCGAAGTGATAAAATAAAACAAAATTCTGTATCAAAATTTTTAGGCAAGAAAAGTAGTTTGTTTAGGCTGGGTTGTATGAATTACAAACCTGCGCACATATTTTAAAAAGCACATAACTATAGAATTCTGAATGAGCATGTGAACGCCGTCAGCGTTAATCACAGGTTCGCGTTTAAAGTCTGATCATTTCGACGGAGGTAAATCAATCAAAGTTAACTTTAGCTGGAAGTAACATTATTCAAGAACCGCTATAACGCCAAAACAATCTGTTACCTTAAATGATATGTTTATCTCTGTAAAGCTGCTTTGAAACAATCCATTGTTAAAAGCGCTATATAAATGAAGATGACTTGACTTGACTTGGACCATTATATATACCAGTGGTTCTCAACTCCAGTCCTTGGGACCCGCTGCTCTGCACATTTTGTATGTCTCTCTTATCTGACACACTCAGTTCAGTTCATAGAGTCTATCCTAACGAGCTGAGGACCTGAATCAGGTGTGTTAAATAAGGGAGACATAGGCTGTGTCTGAAATCTCCCACTACTCACTATATAGTGGACTCTATAGTGAGCTCGCCATTTTGTAGTGCTGTCCGAATGTATAGTGATGATTATTATACCCTATATAGTCCACTCAATGTATCCCAGAATGCATTTTGAAAAGTAGTGTACAACCGATGGTCACTAACCCAAGCCCTACATACCATCATGCATTGCGCTGATCTGTATCTGTACTTTTACTCAAGTAATAAAGCTGTGTACTACTCTGTCCTTCTCTGATAAAGACCTAGCATCATCTTCATCTTTAACTTACAATTTGACGACGTCTCGCTAGCGTAGCAAGAACAGCACGTCGTTTTCTGTGTCTAGAAATCCTGTTTCTTTTGCTAATCCGCAAAATCTTCTGAATCACGAGAACAAACAAACAAAAAATATAAATATTGAGTGGCATCTCCACAGAGTCTAAAAGCTGTTTTATTAAGAGTATTATGAGCAAGATATTTGATAACGTAGATCTGTTTTTTTTCCCCTAATATCGACAGGCAAGAGAAAATGGTGTGGCGCGAAAATGAAAATATATGAAATATGTGTATTAATTTTATTTATGTTTAGGCTATAAGTTATAATCATGTGTGGAGTAACGCATTATAACAGAAACGGCCAGAAATGACTTTTAATTTGACAATTTTGGATCAATATAATGTAATGTATTTATAAAAAAAAAAATCTATTTAGCCCAGAGCTGGCTCGGCACCAGCTGACAGATGATGGCACGTTTAAATAGTGCGACAGTAATGACGTAATCAACGGCGCCGAGAGACGATCGAGTAGTGTCCGAAAGGCGATATTTTTTTTCACAGGATGGTAGGGGAAGACTCATGAATATTCATTAGGGAACTCATCCCTGATTGGTCTTAAAGTCCCCGTGAACCGGAAGTTGCAAACGACTTTTCTCCAGTGTTGTGACGTATTTCCGAGAGAAACGGAATACTAAATGAGGCAAAATGGTGGGCGTGGCTTTTTTTCCAACTAGCACCTGATTGGATCTAGAAAAGTAGGTGTTTTCATTCAGCCTGTCTACTGTCAGTTGGAGGGGCGTGGTTACGGATGTTAAGCTGACACCCAAACCGTCAAACCTACGTCATCAGGCAAGGTCCTCCAACGCAGAGGGGAGGGGAAATTTCAGATTTTGATTAAAGATTACGAAGCCAAAAAATTTTTTTGTGTGGATTGACTTGCATGGATGAATTGTTCACCACAAAACGATCAATTTAGGCAAACAAAGTAAGTATGGTCAATTTTGAATTCATGGGGACTTTAACCCCAGTGACTGGTAGGTTTAGGGGCGGGGTTAGAGGTAGGTCATCAGACCCCCAGTGAAGGGTAGGTTTAGGGGCGGGGTTAGGGGGTAGGTCATCAGACCAATCAGGGATGAGTTCCCTAATGAATATTCATGAGTCTTCCCCTACCATCCTGTGAAAAAAAATATCGCGTCCGAAAGTGGTGTTTCTATTATGCTGGTGAGCTCACTAAATAGTGCTCTACTCCCTACCCCCTACTACCCCCTACATAGGGGTTAGGGAGTAGTGGTTTGAGTGGAGATTTCGGACACAGCCATACACAATATGCAGAGCAGTGGGTCCCGAGGACTGGAGTTGAGATACAGCACTATACTACAGGCTGTTGAAAGCTTGAATCTGATTGGTTGACGAATGTTCTAAGGTGTCCAATTATTTTCAGGGAAACACACGGCTAAAGTAGTTCCAGGCAGGTGCGCTGTGGCCGCATTACCACCTCAGGTGTGCGTTATTTTTCAAATAATTCAACTGTTAATTTACTAATTAACCGCATGAAAGCCACAACTGAAGTATTTCAGACAGCTGTGAAATTAAAAGTATGGAGGCCTGCACATGACACGGGGACAAAATAAAATAGATATTATGGGCATGAATTGAGAATTTGTTACCACGACTTTTTAATTTGTGGCCACATTGTACTAATTTGTTAAAAAACTGTGGCAGAATTTAACCTAAATGAGGGAACAGTTTGGTACAACGTGGACACAATTTACCTAAAACAAGGGAATGAATTGAGTCGTGGGAACAACTTTCAAACATATGTAGCTGAATTAAACCAATATTTCCACTTGGCATTGTGTAGCGTTTACTACAGTAAAGTTGACTGAGTGGATCAGGTAGTATGAGCTGGTGTGATTGAGTGGAGGAAGGGGACTGATTTGCATATTCAATCTATTTTAAGGCATGAAGAAATTATTTTCACAGGATAAAACATTTAATTTAATTGAAGATGTTTTAATGGTTAAAATGATTGACTGAAAGCGGACTTTAACTTGTGGCCGTGATATGTTTCTGTTTTTTCCCCCCTCCACATTAAAGGGATAGATCATACAAAAATGAAAGATTATGTTGTTCTGTTGTCAAGCTGCTACTTTCCATGGAGAAAAAATGTAGACAAATATCTCTAATCTTATCAAAAAGTACTCTTGTATTAAATTCCAAGTCATCTAAAGCCATACAAAAAGACATGGAAAAGAGAAGCTTGGACATTCTGCTAAATAACTCCATGGGAAAAGAAAATTTGTATGGGTTTCCAATAAAAGGAGAGTGAGTTGATACTGACAAAATTATTATTTTTGGCTAAACTAGCTGTTTATGTCATGTACAACTCAAGCTGGGTTGGTGAAACCTTATTGTAAGCGATACGTGAGCTGGTTATTAAATGCACATGTGTGTGGTCATTCCTCCAGTGATAACTATCGCAGGGCTTGATTTCCCTGGCATGACAGAGTGGAAGCAAGTGTATGCTTGTATGTCATCACCCTCTTGATATGTGTGTGTTGGAGTCTCAAGTTGCGTTGGGGTCAGGTTGCCCCTCTGCCTCTCACCAACATTTGCTGTCCAGAATGAATTTACCCCAGCATGGTACTGGTTAATCCCATCTATCTATATATACACTGCAATTTCCCTGAGCTCCTCAGATGGACTTCTGAGAGACTTAGAAAGTCCCGTTTGTCATTGAGAATGAATTCTCTGGGGTGCTTCGCCTGGTCCCTGCCGCAGGGGGGAAACACAGATAAAGTGATAAAGCATGAGGATTGGTTTAGTGAGACTTTTGGAAGTTTTGGGGACCATTTTCATATTATTTAATTTATTTTTTCATATGACTTTGTGTCTACTGAGGAAAAAGGGAGTGGTACTTGCCCATGCAAATGTCACCACTATAATGTCAAGAGTGATGTAAGTTGCCAAGCAGTTGCTAGGATGTTGTGTGTGGTTGTTAAGGTGTTGCTAGGGTGTTCTGGGTGGTTGCTAGGGTTTTCTGAGTGTTTGATAGGACACTGGTAGTTTATTTATGGGGTGTTCTGGGTGGTTGCTCTTTGCCAATCAGTTGCTAGGATGTTCTGTGTAGTTGCTAAGGTGTTGCTAGGGTGCTCTGTGTGGTTGCTATGGCACTGGTAGTTGGTTTCTGGGGTGTTCTGGGTGGTTGCTGGTTGTTAAGCAGTTGCTAGAATGTTCTGTGTGGTTTCTAAGGTATTGTTAGGATGTTCTGGGTGGTTGCTAGGTTTTTCAGCTTGGGCACTGGTCATTGGTTTCTGGGGTGTTCTGGGTGGTTGATAAGATGTTCTGTGTGGTTGCTAAGGGGTTGCTAGGGTGCTTGTTGTTGCTGAGAGGTTGTTATGGAATTGCTAGACTTGGTTAATAGGCAGATGCTAGGTCTTTCTGGGTAGTTGCTAGGCAGTTGCCAATGCGTTTTTGGTGGATGCTAAGGCATTGATTAGCAGTTCCTTAGCATTTGCAAGTTTGTTCTGGGTTGTTGTGAGGGCATTGCTTGGCGGTTGCTAGGTTGTTCTGGGTGGTTTCTTGGCGGATACTAGGTTTTTCTGAGTAGTTGACAGGGCCTGACGAGGTGGTTGTTAGGGTGTTCTGTGTGGTTGCTAGGGTATGCTACTTGGATACTATGGAGACAGTTCGTGGTGGTTGCTAAAGCATTGATTAGCAGCTACTTAAAGGTGCAGTGTGGGATTTTTAGCGGCATCTAGTGGTGAATCCTGCAAATTGCAAACAGCAAGTCACTCGCGGCCTATCCCTCGGTTTTCAAACTCGAATGAGAAGCTACGGTGGCCGACGTAAGACAAAATATGTCGTCGTCTGAGTCTGAGTCAGCAGCAGAGAGTAGTAAGTCAAGCAATGAGGTTTCTTTAGCGCTGTTTGTTCGCTTTCAGCTACGGTAACTTAGAAACATACCTTCAGACCTTCATAGAAGGGGATTCCCGCGCCTATGTAGATATAAATGTCTCATTCTAAGGTAATAAAAACATAACGGTTCATTAAGTAAGGTCTTTATACACCACTGAAAACATAGTTATGGATTTTATATTGCATCTCTGTCAATAGATCCTCAGAAATATTACACAATGCACCTTACATAATATAATAATAGTAATCAGCTGATTGTCTCACGAACGTAACCAGCAGATTCTCCCCACAAAGCAAACCCATAATACAGCGAGGGAGAAGACCCACATGAAACTATGCAACTATATATTTTTTCTAACAGGGTAGTAAAAGTTTAGCTGGCTAATATGAGCTGTTACTGTGGCTGAGCTGGTTAAAGCGTAAAGCCTTGTTTAAACTCGACGCGTCCGCATGATCCCAAAGGTGCAAAAATGACGTGATTGTAACAGCGCGCGCGCCTCCGCATCCCCTAGACACACTTACTACACACAATAGGCTTTTTTTCTCTGATTTTGGAAACTCTAAGCGATCGACTTAAAATGCTTCCAAGATCGACGGGTTGGTGATTCCTGTAACTGTTTTACGGTCAATGACAAGAGTAGCCTACTAATCAGCTGTCTCACGAACTTAACCAGCACATTTATCCCCACATAGCAAAGCCATAACACAGCGAGGGAGAAGAATTAAGTTACATGAAACAATCCAACTACATATTTACACCACTGACAAGGGAAAAGTCACTACTCACGGTGTTTATGACTAGCTTCTTCTAGCTTCCTGCGGCTTCTCTTTCAATGTAGTGACGAAACGCGCTCTGTAACGCTGTGTGTTCGCGTTCGGCTACTGTAGAAACATGACGTCACAATATGGCGACCTTCATAGAAGGGGATTCCCGCGCCTATGTAGATATAAATGCCTCATTCTAAGGTAATAAAAACATTACGGTTTATTAAGTAAGTTCTTTATACACCACTGAACACATAGTTATGGATGTCATATTGCATTTCTGTTAATAAATACTCAAAATTTTTACACACTGCACCTTTAAAGGCTGCATGGGTGTTCTGGGTTGTTGTTAGGCCATTGCTTGGTGGTTGCTAGGTTATTCTTGGTGGCTGCTAGGTTTCTCTGGATCGTTGCTAGGGTATTGCTATGCAGTTGCTAGGGTGTTGGGGGAAGTTGCAGGTCAAAAGTCTCAGAATGATATGTTCTTTGGGATTATGCCACCAATACGTTCCTTAGAAAAGCAATACACCCCTAGCCACATGATTTGAGGTATCATTCATATCCATAACACAAATGGTGTGGGACGAGTGATGCACTGCAGTTCAATACTCGGACTCATATGTAAGAAATAATAATAGTCGTTTTCTCTAGCAAATACCCCTAATGTTATAAATAAATGTGTTGTTGGCCCATATCAAAATATCCCAAAATGTCTTTCTTAATTTGGCCAACAGCTTAACATTTGATGTTTGGTTCTATATGTAAGCATGAAGATCATCTATGCAGAAGGACTCTTGTTCATGTCAGCTTCTCTGGTTTCCTCTGCCTTTCATTCCTTAATCCTCAGTAGACATGGGAAGTGTAACTCCCCTCCGGACAGTCATTATAGAGCCTGAACGAGATACCGAAGTTGTTAAATTTAGATGTTGTGAAAGATAAATGTTCATGCATGTTAGTTTTTTTTTCTATAACAAATGTTATCATGACTGCTTTGTTTGCTCACTTTGTTTAGTTGCTTTCACTGTAATTCTTCTACAAATCACATTTTGCATTAAACTTTCGTATTTTACGCATTATTGAAACAAAGCCAAATAACACTATGCGCTTTTCTCTGAACTGTGTATTTTTTTAGTTCTTGCTCCCTGTTTGGGAAAGGACAGTGATCCACAGCTAAAGTCACATCCCAAGGGCCGACCGCTTTAGATAAACATGCATCTGATGCCAGCACTATTACTCCAGCATGGATGGATGTGTCATGAAACCAATTGGTCTTTTACAAGATCACCAGAGATGAGAAACCATCAGAGTGGAAAGAAGAACAAGAAGACATAAACAAGGAACTCCAAATTTCCTTATCATCCCGGTGCTTGTCTGTGTCTTTATATGCTAGAACAGATGGGAGAAACAATAAGATAATGATGTCCATGCATGCGTATTTCTTCAAATATAAACTGTTTGATTTGTATTAGTTGGATTGGAGAAAGCTGAATATTAAAGGGTTTCAGATAACACTTCCTTTCTCATCTCTACCCAGCCTGTCACTATAAATGGGTACTTTTGTGGACTAATCCAAAATGATCCTCATAAAAACAGTGTTTAATAAGAGCTGAACAAAGCCAAAAGTATCAGTTCACACTGTCAGAAACTTTTTTTCTAGTGGGAAAAGTATGAGAAAACCATTTCAGTCTGTCTCAACGCGTTACTTTACAAACGACCAGATGCTGGGGAATATTTTCAAATAATATCTTCTAAGATATTTGTTTTCCAAAATACAAACTATCGTTTAATGATATCCAACATTTCCAAACTGTGTTTGTGGCTATGAATGTTTACAGGCCCCCAAGGTATTTATGCTATTAAATAAAACATTTTACCCATAGTTCTTTGGGGCTTGTTTCATTGTAAACTGCATTTAATCCATCATGTCAGCACAAACCTCATTAAATAAGCAAAACATTTTGTCAAAGTTTTTTGTGATATGAACGACAACAGTGACATAATAGGGGTCTGTCATAAACATAAGATGAAATGAAAAAAAAAAGGAATACCTACTTGCATTAAAGTCTACAATTGTTTGTTTGCATTATTTCAACTTTTTCCCCCGCCGTTGACGGAATTTTTCGTCAACCCATGTTTCCACTGTTATACGGTAGGGGGCGCTATTACACATCTTCTGAAATATTACAATCTCCAGATCAAAACACAGGCGAAAAAATAGTAGAAACAAGGAATAGAAGCATTGCTTATGCACACATTAAGCTAATGTGATCATCAAACATTAAACAGCATATAAATCGAATGAAATGTCGACCCAGAACGAATTATATATGACTGTGAATCTTTGGGGGTGTTGATGGACTCTATCTACTCTATGAATTGATCATCGTTCTGAATCCCATCCGGACAAAGTCGTTATGTTGCTTTTTTTTATTATTAAACTTACTCACACAAGTGCTGATAAAAAAAAGAATGCATGAAGCTTGAATAAACCTTTTTTTTTCTTAAGCAGAGGGTCTTTTCTATCTTTTAATATATATTATGTTCAGATATTGATTCAACAAAATATTCTGGGGACAATGAAAGTTTTGTGAAAATGCTCAAAAATACTGGCTAAAAAAAAACACTGGTGGAGAAAGAGTTAATGACAGTAAAGCTCATTTACTCAAAACTGCAATAGTTTTATTAGCATTGCATTGTGATTATGATTATTTTTTGTTGCATTACAATATGGGGTTTGAATAGATGGTATCGATATGCAAGACGCCTTTAATGAAAACTCCAAGAAAAGCTTTGTGCTATTCAATACAATTACAAGAGAGAGCAGAAATAGTGCAAGACAACTGCGTATTATAAGACTGGGGTTATTTTAGGGAATCATCACATTATGTTTGACCACTTGTCTAAGTATTTTGTCATTTGAAATATACAGACTGGACCAGGTGCTCGGGCATTAAGAGTGCCCTAAAAATACTCTGAGAAGCTTGTAAGGAGGAGAAGGACAGACTGAAGGATAACAGAGAGAGAAGTCGGTGCGCTCAATATCCCAAAGAAATAAACTGAAGCTCCTCTTGCATCTATCATGGGATCCATAAAGCCACAGCCGAGTCTGTTGATGACATTTTAAGCCCATGCAGAGTTTTTGTTAATTCATATAGTGAAGAAGTGTTGAAACAAACGGCATGAGTTCTTATTGAGTTATCTTAGTTACTATGAGATAATGTTATCAGTCAGAAATACGAGAATCCGAGTTGTTCTGTCATCAGTGACTCTTGGTCCAACACTTTTCTGTGAGGTTGATGGACCTTTCATAGCATACAGTATTAAAGGGCCAATACCCCCGGAATAACCTCAGGTCATCGGGGTCAAAAAATGCCACAGAAATTGAAAAAATAGCATTAAATGCCTCAATAAATTCTTTCTAATTACCAAAAAATACCATAACAAATTCTTTATTTTAATTTGGTTTATATTTAAGTCAAGTCAAGTCACCGCTTTTTACAATATTAGCAGGAAAATAATGCAACAAAATTTGTTTCTAGAAGAAAATAGCGTCATAGTTTATCTTCAGTAAGTTCAGTGATGGTTCATTTGTGTTGTAAAAAAGTTATTAATTTAGTTCATTTATATATACTGTATATCGCCGCTGGAGAAAACAGTGATGTCATCGTCCAGCTCAGTTCAGTTCTCATATAAAGGTGTCAATGCAGGCAGATCAATAATATTGTTGAATATTAAATGTCCCCAACTAACCAAGCCAAAAGACAAAGGCGAAAATTTAACATCTGATGTATTTCTTAAAACTCTCTTCCAGGCCTATTTTAATGAACTGGTTAAAGTGTAGCCTATATATACAGTAGGCCTATACTAAATTAAAAGATGGAGATGGATTTTTCTATCGCATTTACATTAGTCATCATAAGTGATCCGATTGAGCGATGCGTTTTGATAACAGAGCGTCACGTCAAAAAACGCGTGCGTTCTGTTTCATTCCGTTGCGCTCAGTGTGTATGAAGACATCTCAAGGAGTTCGCCTTGCCCATCACACCCCTTATATAGACATATAAACGGTCAAATGTCGAGCAGTAGCGAATCGCCACACAGATCCATAAAAAAAGACAGGGGCCTGGAGAAGCAGTCCAATGCGGTTGTTTCCAAAAAAGTATTGAATGTCCAGAGGAATTCAGTAACCCCTCCCGTGAAAGTACGTATTTGAGAGCGCGCACAGGAGCGGGCGCTCGCACTCCAGCACTGCGTTCAGTCCCAAGCGCTTCTGACCGGCACTCCTCTGTGGACATTTATCCGTCTCAGCTCAACAGCCCATAATAAGCAGCCATGGATGCCATTAAGAAGAAGATGCAAATGCTCAAGCTCGACAAGGAGAATGCCTTGGACAGAGCTGAGCAGGCTGAGGGGGACAAAAAGGCAGCGGAGGACAGGAGCAAACAGGTCTGCGGTTTTAATGAGGACTTTAAAAAGTTATCCATAACGCGCACGCGTCGGTCTCTTGCGCTACTTGATAAACGGATTATTACTGCGCCTGAGTGGATTAGTAACGGGAAAAGTGTAAACTTTTCATTGTCAGTTAAAACTATATCTATTTATATCTATCTGTTTAGTGTTGCTGTAATAATAATGTAATAATTGATATGTTGTCATTCATCTAATGCAGGGAAATGTAGGCTATATGCTGCCATTAATTAGGCTAATTATATTAGATGGACTTATATTGAGATGGACTTTTGTCTTTTGGTCCCCGAGTAGGATAAATAATAAGCCCATGTCTGTGATTTCTACTCGAATTTATTTGGTTTTCAATGTTTCAACAATATTTTCATTATTAGTATGCTACTATTACATTCAAAATGGTTCAAAATGTGTAACTACAAGGTTGTAACCTAACCTTGAGATCACTTACACTTAAGCTTTCGCTATTTTTAACAGTGTAGTAATGTCTCCCCTTAAAATATTCCTCTGATCAAATCATCAAACCAAAACTCTTCTGGCATATATTAGCCTACTGACAACTCTCCGTGGTCTTACTAAAAGTATAGTCTATATTTTGCTATAAGAGACCACACATCATGACGAAGTTGTTTAGTGTCCGAAGTAGACATATTTAGTGTTTTAATAGCATTTGTAATAAAAGTTTACCTTTTCTGTTGTGAAAACTGTCGTTTATGCATGTGTAGTTAGAAGACGAGCTAATTCAGTTGGAAAAGAGGTTGCGCGTAAGCGAGGACGAGCGTGATAAAGTGCTTGAGGAGTACCAGGGTGTCGAGGAGAAGCTCCTGACCGCCGACGAGGTCGCCACCAAGGTATTTCCCCGTGTGTCCCTGTCTGAATCTCCCTAACTTTTCTTTCTTTCCGTCTCTTTCTCTGCCTCCACACTGCGCGCGCACTCTGCTTCCCGCTCTTCACTGCTGTCAATCACTCACTCGAACACGCGCAGCTTGAGGATGACCTCCTAGCACTGCAGAAGAAACTCAAGGGCACTGAGGATGAGCTCGACAAATATTCCGAGGCTCTTAAAGATGCCCAGGAGAAACTGGAGCTGGCTGAGAAGAAAGCCGCAGATGTGAGTATATGCAGCTTCTTCACCGCCTTCAGTCACGCATCTTTTCCTGACACTTTTGGCATGACACTTTTTTTTTAGGCCTATAGCCAATGTCTGTCATATATCATATTTGAAGATGGTTGTGGTGTGGATATTGTTTTCGGACCCAGGTTGCACTTAGGAAACTTCTCAATTATGTTTCATTTAAGTAACACTTTCGTCACACGTCATTTCTTGAGATAAATAAACAGTAAAGTGACGTCACGCCACATGTTTTGGGCTCATGCAGTTGGACTGTAGGCCTATGTGTGACATTATTTCGTGATCAGGTATCTATAAGGGCAAAGAGTCGCCTATGGCATGGTGATATAAACACAATCTGCATACCTCTGACCAAACATGGAGTGTTAGGGTAAGCAAACATTAACATAAGATTCGCGATTTAAATTACAAGACGTGCATTCCAAGACAGAAGAGAGAGAGAGAGGGAGAGAGAGAGAGAGAGAGCAGCCCGGCTGTTATATTTAGCCCAGTGCTTTATATGGTCAAGACTCAGCTCGAGCTCAACTCCTTGGGCTCTGCCCTCCTCGACACAGACTGAACGCCTGGAATACTGTCTTTTTAAATGGCCATTCATTAAGTGTCCAAACTAAACTGTATTGCGAGTATTGCATGAGTGGATAATCCAAAGTCTTGTGAAGTATTTGCATAGCTTTGCATGATATACAAGGTCGTGCTCCGAACATCTAGCTTCAAAGAATAGTTTACCTGAGTCGTTTTGTTCCGGTGATTCGACATCCGTTGTTAAACAATGAATAGATTTATCTCGAATAAAATGAAACGCATTAAAATAAGTTATCTGTGAGTAGCAAAATCGTATAAAAAATACATTTTCACTCGGGTTTGTTGTGTGAAAAATAATAGATATTTGACCTGTGGTCTTGGATGGTGCTCACTAGGACTCCCCCTCGTGTACAATGACAAAACTACAATAAAGGTGCGATATTTGGTTGTACTTAAATTTCAAATTAAAATATTAGCCTACAATATTTTTAAACACATAATATATATATAAACACAAACTTTTAAGTTACATGCAATTAATCGATATATATTTATTAATTGCATGTTACATAAAAGTTTGTGTTTAAATAATGTGTGTAGCCTATATATTATATGTCTGTGTGTGTGTGTGTGTGTGTGTGTGTGTATACACTTACACATAATATATATATATATATATATATATATATATATATATATATATATACATACACACACACACACATAAACTAACTTTTATGTTAAATGTAATTAATCGTGATTAATCGATTTGACAGCACTAATTATATATATATATATATATATATATATATATATATATATACACACTGTACATACATACATGACAATGATCATTTATTATAACAAATTAATGTAATATTAGTAAATAATATAACAATAATAATATAAAGTATATAGCTTAGTAAGATATTATTTTGTCACTTAACAATCTATTACAATATCAAATTGTTTAGAAAAGAATACAACAGCAAAGTCAGATCTGGTCGATGCTGTATTTATCCCTATAGAGGGCGCAACAGGACAGAACAAATAGACTGGAGGCCCGGGACGGCGCACTCCCTCCCAGTGAAGCCATTCCATATTTAGCAGCTCAGTTTCAGCAGCAGCAGCAGCATCCCAGTCCGTGTCCATCAGGCCACTGATTAACGCGTTCATTCAGGTGTGCAGCAGGTAGTGCATATCCTCCAAATGACTTTACAATAACCTACGATTTTAACGAGTTAATAAAAAAAAAAGTTTTTTACACATTAAACATGCATTACATTTCACTTCTCGTATGTCTCACACGGACATTACTGTTTGATGTAAAGCGGCAGATAAGCCCTAGTTTGTGGTAATGACGTCGTTTGGGGCTCGCCTATGAAAACATGGTTACTTCCGGTGTGATCTGTAAACGTTGCTCCGCGCACACACACATACACAGATCAGGGGCAGCAGCGTCTCTGAGCTGTGCTCTTAAGGAAACGCGGTACAATACGAGGCTTTTAGGGGTTATTTAAAATTATAATGGCGGCTACATCGCTGGAAGCAGTTAAAAGGAAAATAAAGCTGTTGCAAGAGCAAGCAGACGGAGCTGAAGAGAAAGCGGAGAAACTGCAGAGGGACTTGGCGCTCGAGAGGAAAGCCAGAGAAACAGTAAGAACGCCACATTATATAAAGTGTGAATGCATGTGTTGAAACGCGACTCGCTACAGTGTAGCGTCACGCGCATTCCGACGGGAATCTGTTCATTAAACGGTCGCGCATAGAATATGCGGATATGATGTGATGTGCGCGTTAACGTAGCGGAATTTCTCAGACGCCCTCTACGCGCTGTTTGTCTGCCCGTTAAACGGCGAGATGTAGACTACATCACGCCCGGTTTTTAAATATGTAATTTAAGAGCTCCGACTTGATGACAAACAGGAGACGCGAATCAAATGCTTGCAATGTGATTATAGACTGACGCATCTAAATGGAGTTTAAAGGTGCTGAATAACGATGTCCAACTCGTATTCGAACGAGTCGCAATTTTGAGTCGGATCTTGTTTATGAATCAGTTGAACTGGTCCACAAATTTCGTCGGAATTGATTCACAAAACGGACTTAAAATCTACGACTGTTTTTCTGATCAATAATTGATTGACTCACTGCGAGATCTGTCTCTTTTGGACCGGCCCGACTCATAATAAAGCGAAATAATGAACAGGAAACATTTCGTTTAAACATGATCGATTCACAGTAGTGAGCCAACTGATGAGTTAACTCCTAACATCTGATGTGAATTAATGTTGCCATCATGCAAAAAACACAATCAAATGTATTTTAAAGTAGCTGTTTTCTAAATAGGCCTGGCAAAAACTTAAAGACTAAAGGGTAAATTTGCTTAATATGATTGAAATTTATATTGATGCTATAAATTGACTTATTAAATGATTCGTGATTCATGGCTGCAATAAACTGAACAGAGACTTGTTAATTAAAGTTAATCTAGAAAAAAAAAACGTTTTTGAGTCGGTTCTTTGAATCGAGTCGCTCGAAAGAATCGATTCGGTGGAGTGAGTCGGACTTCTTGAAACAAGACGTTTAAACAACAGAGACAATATTGTTTTCAGCCAAAACTTTACCGACATCCCTGTACAATACTGTTTTCTGTCTCTTGTTGACTGTTGTAATTGGAGAGTGTGGGGTTATTATAATCCAGTTAGTTGCACTTCTCTGAATAGGTCCTTGTTTGATGACCATTTACATTGGACCAGATGCTCTGAGTGCAATCATTTCAGGCTAATGCCAACAGCAGTTTAGTAGTGGTCCTGAAACTGTTTATGTAGTTATTTTATCGTAATGAACTGGCAGTGTTGCTGCCTCAGGCTCCGTGTGGACATCTAATAAAGCATTTGAGCAGTTTCCCTTATATGGCCAGTTTGCATTGTCACATACATGATACAGTGGGACTCACCTTAACTGTGCAGAAACAAACAGTGACAGCTCTAGTTTCTTGTAGAAACATTGAGACTCTGGGCCCTAGAAGGAAATGTAGAAGTTCAGTGGCTGTCAAGGTTATCGGAGTTGCTTTCCAGTTTTTCATATCTCAGCTGACAATATAACATGTACTTTGCCCTATGTAGCTCCCTATAGTATGCCTTTGCCTATCACTGGGCTGGGACTTAAAGGGACAGTTCACCCAAAATGACAATTCTGTCATCATTTACTCACCCTTAAGTTTCTTTCTTCTGTTGAACACAAAGGAAGATATTTAGAAGAATATGGGTAACAGTTGGACCCCATTGACTTCCATACTATAGAAAATATACTATGGAAGTCAATGGGGTTCATCAACTGTTTGCTTAGATATTTTGCGAAATATAATCTTTTCCATACTTTCCTACTATATAGTAGGTGTAAAACAATTCAAGAAAAACAAGAAAGTCATACAGGTTTGGAACAACTTGAGGGTAAATGATGACAGCACTATCCCATTAGGCAGAGGTTATTTGTTATTCATGCTATAAAAACATAAATGCAGCTTTGTGTTTTAATGGTGTAACAAGACAAAAGATAAATTTGCCATAACTCTTATAGCCCAAATTTTACATCTGATGTAAAGTAGAAACTCAACATATAGGCTAGTTTGTCTAAAATGTCAACAACAACAAAAAAAAAAAGATCATAATTATTAATGTGGCAGATGAGTTTGATTGGGGCTGGGTTTCACTACAGGTTTTCAGATTCAGTTTAATTCAATTCTGATTCATTTAGGAATATATCAATTACTGTATTTATTTACCAAAATGTTACTTTTTTTACTTAATGGTAAATGTCAGACAAATTGAAACCGGTAATTTGTCTTTTTGAACTCTTCATTAAAACAACTGACACATCATTCATTTTAGGAATTGGTTTCAATGCATAATATACGTGGAGCATAAAATTATCTATGTTTTCTATGCATGAATTGTACAGCCAGTTAGGCTATACTTTATTATTAAAATTTAGCATCGTCAGAACAGAACTGCAATCCAGTTTGCTTTACAGCCACCGGGAACCCACAAGCTTCATAAAGCAGCATTGAGTTTCACTGCAGTCAGCAAAATGATGTTTCTTTGTAATGATCCAGCTTCTGTATATGCCAGGTAGCAGGAGCAGCCTGCAGTTCTCCACTGGTCGTGTGTGTTTGGCCTTAGACAGTGTAATCCGTGTAGGTCCGTTGGGACTCCCTCCCACAGCCCGTTAATTTTGTCCCAGAGGCTTGGTAATGATCTGATGGCCTAGTCGTGTCTCATCCATTAGCATTCCTGCAATTACGTGTTATATGGTGTGTGTGACCACAGCAGAAGGAATCGCTCTGTCTCAGTAGGTCTTAATGGAAGCTAGTGAGCGTAGAGCAGTTTATATCAAAAATACACCATCACCAAAACCTACCGGATAGTTACAAATACAAGCTTGACCATTCTTTACGCTAAATGGGAGCTGTCAGCATTTTTGGGGTTTGGGTGTCACAGTCTATGTGACTGTGTGTGAACATCTGTGGGTTTTATCTTGAGCATTTATAGCAGTTGCTCTGTGCTCTTCAAGGCTGAGAGTGATGTGGCGTCCCTGAACAGACGTATCCAGCTGGTTGAGGAGGAGTTGGACCGCGCACAGGAGCGTTTGGCCACTGCCCTGCAGAAGCTGGAGGAGGCCGAGAAGGCTGCCGATGAGAGCGAGAGGTTAGTACAGCACTCCCACACTCGCTTTACAGAAAACGTGCAGTGAAATACCATAGATGAAATGCATTTGATGTCAAATATCTGCAAGGTTATTTTTGTGCAGAGCTAGTAGAATCTCATTTGAATCTGTTTTAAGTGAGTGAATCATTCTTATTTGGTTTTCATTGAAGTGTCTCCTTTCTGAAACACTTGACTTCTTTCTTGCCTAAGAAGGCTGAATGTTGCATAAAACATTGTAGCACAAGTGTGAGGTGAGCTGAGGACTGTTTCATTGGTTGCACCAACTGGACGAATATGCCGTTAACTGAATGAATCGGCATCTTTGAGTCTGAACATCTTGATGAACGGCGCGGAATCTCATTTGTGAGGAAACCGGATGAACGCCGTATTTTGTTTGAGAACTGAACCGAATAAACGTTTTCAAGCGAACCAAATGAACGCAGTATCTCATTTGTGAATGAATAAATGGATCACTCATTCTGGATCGATGAATGACTCATTGAACACATCCAGCAGAGTCTCGTTTGTGAACTAACCGAATGAACGCTATATCTTGTTTGTGATCGAATCAAACAGAATGAGCACCGTATCTCATTTGTGAGCGAATGAATGAACACTATGGCTGCGTCCAAAATCGCATACTCTCTTGAGTAATTCCTGGATACAAAAAGTATGTTTTATATCATATGAATGTGTGTAGTATGAATGTAATCTGGACATACTACAATCACCATGTTGTCATTATCATGTGACATACCGACATCAGTTGTCACTTCACTGCCGTTCCTGTGGCCTAGTAAACGGTCCATCGGATGCACACTTCAGAATCTCACTGGAAGTAGTCCAGGTACTTTTTGCCTACACTTTTATAAGTACTGTGATTTCGGACATAGGCCGCCTACTTTTGTCACATACTGTTTTTCACCTTTTATACAGTAGGGAAGTATGCAATTTCGGATGCAGCCCATATCGTGTTTGTGAGTGCACTGAATGAACGCCGTATCTCGTTTTTGTGAACAAACTTAACTGAATGAACACACCATATTGTTTTTGGGAGCGAACCGAATGATTGCAGGATCTCTTTTGTGATTGAATGGAACCGAATGAACATGGAATCTTGTTTTTAACAGAACCAAACCGTATGAACGAGGAATCTCATTTGTAAGCCAACCAAATGAACACAGTATAAAGCAAACCTAATGAATGGATCACTCATTCTGTATCTATGGGCAAATTCCATCTATGTAGGCGAAAAACGAAAGTGAACAACTGGATCCTTTCACAAAGGGCCCTTCCACAAGGCCTTTAGCGAAAGGAACATGCGATGATCACTTCAAGGAAGTAATTTTATCATGTATGGTCATGTGACCCAGCGAATACTCGTGATTCATTTTAAAGCTAGATGGCGGGATTTTTGTCATGGTATGTTTAAAAAGTTTCATAGGTAAGAAATGTTTAGTAAACGCAGGGTCCAAAGATGACACGGCAAGTTTTAAAGTTGGATGCATTTCATTTAGCGGATTTTCGCTAACAGGATATCGCTCACATATTTCAAACTTCTTTTTACCCCTAAGCAAAGAACGAAAAAGAGCTTGCCATGAGTATATTGGGGCCTTAAAAATGACTCGCCCAAAGATTCATTCTCTCTATATCCCTCGAGCCTGCTCTGCTCTGATTGGTCAGACGGCCCAGTCTGTTGTGATTGGTCAATCGCTTACAGCACGTCTAGAAAACCAAACACCCCTTACTATAACTGAACTTCAGCTCTGGAGGCTTCCTCAGTCCTCGGCGATTGTACACACTGTAAAGACCGTATTGATGTCGTTGTTTTACCATATCAATCCGAGTGCTAGTCCGATGATGAAACATTGGAAGAACTAGTTATTCAACCCGAACCTTCATCGCAAGGACGACTCAAGCAGGACGTTTCTTAGGGTGTATTCACACCTGCCTTGTTTGGTTCGATTGAATCGTACTCTAGTTCGTTTCCCCCCTTGGTGCGGACCTTTTGGGCAGGTGTGAATACAGCAATCGAACTCGGGTGCGGACCAAACAACCGAACCGAGACCCAGCTGAAGAGGTGGTCTCGGTACGGTTCCAAACGAACTCTGGTACGGTTCGTTTACGGTGTGAACATGAACCGACCCAATTGCAAGAAAGCACTGCGCCTTTGAGTTAACAGGCTTCCGTAGTCGGAGATTTTGGCATAATGGTTTGTGTTATTGTTGTTCAAGTGCGAAAGAGAATTCCATTCCGGCGCGCTGTCTGGCCACATGATACTGTTGCGCGTCTTTCTGCGCGTCGTGTGTGTGCATCATTGGAATGGAATGAATGAATGAGTGTGTGCATCAGGACATTCACATACAGCGCGTTCTCTTTAGTCTAATCGCGCATAGATGCAAAAAAAAGCATTCATATAATGTAACGATAGTTACAATACAAGGATGACGCTGCGTTAAACTGGACAAACTTAATCGCAAGCGTTAACATTGACAGTACTTGTATACAATAAGAATCTCATTATTTGAATGTGTGAACATAGCCCCTCTCTATGAATCAAAACTTTATACCTTATCCGTCTTCTGCGCAGTTTCTTCATATTGCGTTTGTACAGAATAACACAAAATTAGTAAAATAACAAATATTGCAGTACGAAATATCTCCATGCTGAGCCTTTTTTGCACTTCCTGATTTCTCTACTTGAGAATCCTTGTCCAATGAATGGAAGACCTTAGCACACGTGTGGTTTTGTTTACAAATTTTGGTTCACTTGCAAAAAGAGCAGTGTGAAAGCGAACCGTACCAAAAAAAACAACCTTTTATTTGGTCCGGAACAAAGCAAGTGAACTATCGGACTTTCCTGGTGTGAATACACCCTTAGTGATATGCTATTCAGTTTGACATACATTATGAGATGTTGCAACTGTAAATCCTCACCATCAGTATCAACAAGTGTATGTCCATCAACAAGCCGATGTGTATATTTCTAATTTATTGAGGTGCACATGTGGGAACTGTATCAATAACAGCGCATACGTTAGCCGAGCACTAACGTGAATGACTGATGTAACATTATAGTTTGTATAACAAATTTTGCTCCATCCTTTAGCATGAAGCAAGATTTGCTTCATTTGCATTTCCAGCAAAAAACACTATTTTGTGATATACTGCATTGTACTATTACCATAATTACGTATGGCCATCCATGGCATATGAGATTGTCCATACTGGCCAGCCCTAGTATATACAGTACAGAGCTATAGCATGCCATACAGTTGTGTTGTAGAGTACAAGACTATCAAGTGTGGCGTTCTGCAGGGCTGTCAACCTGATTCACTTAAGCAGAACAAGTCAGTTGACTGGTCCACACCCCGTCCCTCCCCCTCGCAGTAACTGTGGTTGCTGTGTGCAGAGGCTCCACCACTGTGTTGCTATTGAAATGACAACATGCTGCCACTTCCTAGCCTGCACCGCACATCTGGTGCCCTGCATAAAGACTGTTTGTGTGCGCGCTGAGGGAAGTCTGTGTAATTCGCTCAACACCAGGACCACGAGCCTACATGAGTAGTTCGGAAACGTCCTAGTTGTATTTAGGCAAGTGTTATTATTGCTTTACAGTTGTTGTACACAGTGTGTGTGTGTGTGTATATACAGTTGTGGCCAAAATTATTTTAGAACAGTAAGATTTTTTTAATGTTTTAAAAGAAGTCTCTTCTGATCACCAAGGCTTCATTTATTTGATCCAAAATACAGCAAAAACAGTAACATTGTGAAATATTTTTACAATTTAAAATAACTGTTTTTTTATTTGAATATATTAAAATGTAATTTATTTCTGTGATGGCAAAGCTGAATTTTCAGCATCATTACTCCAGTCTTCAGTGTCACATGATCCTTCAGAAATCATTCTAATATGCCGATTTGCTGCTCAAGAAACATTTATTATTTATTATTTAACATTTATTATAAAATTTGTTGAAGTTAGTCGTTGCGCACATCCCTAGTAGGTATGCATGTACAGTCACCTAAAGGTTTATTAGGAACACCTGTTCAATTTCTCATTAATGCAATTATCTAATCAACCAATCACATGGCAGTTGCTTCAATGCATTTAGGGGTGTGGTCCTGGTCAAGACAATCTCCTGAACTCCAAACTGAATGTCAGAATGGGAAAGAAAGGGGATTTAAGCAATTTTGAGGGTCCATCATGGCTTGTTACCACTGTGCAGGCTGGTGGTGGTGGTGTAATGGTGTGTGGGATGTTTTCTTGGCACACTTTAGGCCCCTTAGTGCCAATTGGGCATTGTTTAAATGCCACGGCCTACCTGAGCATTGTTTCTGACCATGTCCATCCCTTTATGGCCACCATGTATGTACCCATCCTCTGATGGCTACTTCCAGCAGGATAATGCACTATGTCACAAAGCTCGAATCATTTCAAATTGGTATCTTGAACATGACAATGAGTTCACTGTACTAAAATGGCCCCCACAGTCACTAGATCTCAACCCAATAGAGCATCTTTGGGATGTGGTGGAACGGGAGCTTCGTGCCCTGGATGTGCATCCCACAAATCTCCATCAACTGCAAGATGCTATCCAATCAATATGGGCCAACATTTCTAAAGAATGCTTTCAGCACCTTGTTGAATCAATGCCACGTAGAATAAAGGCAGTTCTGAAGGCGAAAGGGGGTCAAACACAGTATTAGTATGGTGTTCATAATAATCCTTTAGGTGAGTGTATATGTGTGTAGATAAACAAACTTCTATGGTTTATTTTTGTATTCAATTAAATGTATACATTATTTAATATATATAAAAAAATGCATAAAGCATATATATATATATATGTAATTTTTATTTATATTAATAAAATAAAACGTCATTAATATATAAAATATTTTAAAATATTTAAAACATTTAGTATTATTTGTCTGTTTAACCTTGTAAACTAGTAAAGCATAGACTGGGCTTTTTTTAAACCCTTGAAATGCTTCTGCATATAGCATAAAAATCAAGGGCAATGCTGACGGTTGTCATTGTGTGATGCTGTTTTTGGCCTAAACAACTGACGTGAGCTGTGTGCGTAGAGCCAGTGGGTTTCTGAGTAAACAGCAATTTGTAGAGGCACTAGGCTGCGTTTCCCTTCCTTTGTTTGCCCACACAGAGGCCCTCTCTGTGTCCGTCCCAGTGCGCCTGCATAGAACCACTCTGTACCGAGACCTGGTCCAGCTCTTAAGTGCTGCTTTCCTCCCATTCATCTCTGACAGTCACTGTTCTGACATTATGAGCAAACGTGGGTTTAGAAACCAAAAGCTCAAGAAAACTAAAACGGTGTCTTTGATTGCAGAGCTTGTTGGCGTCTTTGAATGTAATTTGTGGCGAGTTATCGATCCAGATTGAGTCAGAGAGAGATTTCTTTCTTCCTTTCACTTAATTTCTTGCTTCCTCCTTCCAGAGGCATGAAGGTCATTGAGAACAGAGCTCTGAAGGATGAGGAGAAGATGGAGATCCAGGAGATCCAGCTCAAGGAGGCCAAGCACATCGCTGAGGAGGCCGACCGCAAATACGAGGAGGCAGGTTTCCTCAGCCACCGAAACACACTTGCACACACACAAAAAAAATGAAACAAATGACTTCCTGCCTTATCACATGACCGCTCACACTTAGTATGAGCAAGCAGATGCTTGCAGTTCAGATTGAAAGATTTGCTGTATTTTGTAATCTGCTTAAAATATCGCTTTGAGGTTGTTGTTTTTTTATTCGTTTTTTGTCTTTTCGTGTTTTTTTGTTTAGGTTTTAGTTTTTTGTCATTTCATGTTTTTGTTTTGTCTTGGGTTTTTATTTTTTCTTGGTTTCATTGTCTTGTGTTTTCGTTTTGTCTTGATTTTTGTCTTCAATCCCCTTTGTATTGTTGTTTTGTTTGTTTTGTCTTGTGGTGGTGTTGTTTTTTGTCTTGTTTTCATTTTCTTTTTTGTTAAATCTTTTTTGTTTAATGTGTAGAAAGTGTACTTTTCTTTCTTTGATTGGCCACAAGTCCAGGCTGGTAATTCTCCGGTGATCTGGCCTGTGTGTGCAGGTGGCCCGTAAGCTGGTGATCGTTGAGGCTGAGCTGGAGCGCACAGAGGAGCGTGCCGAGCTGAATGAGGGGTACGAGGCGTTCCCGCAGCCTCTTGCATGTCTGCTCAAAACATATACACATTCATATTGATATGCATGTGCCTGACTCACACACACAACCTCTCAGATTTTATGTCAGTATGCCTACACACAGGACACATTCAAAAGACGCTAACTAGCTAGCTAACCTGTTCACTTTTCTGAGATAAAAGAACCAAAGTGTAGTAATCGCTAAAGATAAAAAAAAGATTAATATAAACATTGTTTTTTCTGTCGTACAGTCCATTGTAACTATAAGAGTCGCAGATAAATGTTACTTTTGTAAACTGTCAACATTTAGTGCGCGCTGGCTTGTCCCGCCCCCTTCTTTTTCTGATTGGTCCATTGTTTAAACTGACATGTATCATGCTGTAATGCGCTGTTTTTAACTTGACATGTAACTTTGCATTCATGAATGCATCCTCGGGCCTTCAGTCTATCCCTCCATCCAAATAGACCTACTACCCTATTGTCTCGAATGTGAAAAATCAGTACATCTAAGTAGTATGTACAAGTATTTATAAAACAGTAGACGAAAAATACCTGGATGAGCTCCTACTTCCGCTGAAACTGAAGTGTGCACCTGACGCAGATACCGACAATTGCTCAGATGTAACTCAAGAATGTGTCCTGTGTGTCCGTCCCCTCAGTGTTTTACTCCCATTTTGCTGTTGGCTAATACCTGCCTCACATTCCTGTTTTGGTTGTCTTTTATAACGTTTTATTTTTTGCATGCACCGTTAACTTGCATGTGGCCCGCGTCTGGAATGGCCTTCCCCCTGCACACACTAACAGAACCAATCGGAGATTACAGGATGAGCTTCGAGTGTTGGATCAAGCCTTTAAGTCATTAAAGGCATCAGAAGAACAGGTACTACTGCACATGACTCATTAGTTCACACATCTAACTGTCCCACCTGAATGTGTGTGCCCTGCTTGCTACCAGTGCAGCCTTGTTTTGGTCCATCTTTTTGTTTTTGTTTTTGGTTTCACGCCCTTCTAACTTAGCAGGAATGCTACTCGAACGCTTCTTGTAAGGTGTAACCGTTTGCATGCAGCAGATCGTCACATTCCTGCTGCGTTAAGGGGATTTGGGATTCCCCTTTGTCCTCCAACCCTGTTTTGATTGATTTTTTGGGGTTTTTGTTTCTTTTGTTCCTCTGTTCTGGTTCCCTGATGTCAATCCATCCAACCTGCTTCTGGTTCTCCTCCTCTCAATGTACCTTTCCTCCTCTTGTTCCTCCTCCTCCTCTCCTCTGCGTTCTGTGTGTAAAACACCAGCAAATGCTCTGAGCTTGAGGAAGAGTTGAAAACTGTGACCAACAACCTGAAGTCCCTGGAAGCCCAGGCTGAGAAGGTAGGTGTGCTTTTGCTGCCCCGGGCACACCATCCACCCCTCCTCCTGAACCAACCGGGATAACCAGTGTGTTATAATGTTTCACAACCCATCTTTGTCTGCAAAATGTCAATGAGCCTGTCAACGGAGGGGTTACGTCCTTTGCTGAAAATAGCAGCTTAATTTTCTGATTTCTACTGCTTTGCTGCTGGTTTAGCTGGTGCATCAGCGTAGCCTCTTTTTAAGCTTGATGGTCTTTCTGAATGACCAAGAAAATCTTGTTAACAGTGAAATCTGGTTAAGCTGGTTAAGCAGCCTAGTGGAGGCACCAGCATACAGAGCGCAACATATGCTTGTGACCAGCTAAAGGTCAGGGTCGTCTTCAGTGTAAAGGCCCGTTCACTCCAAGAACTATTATGACGATAACTATATTAGCATCCACACCAGCAGACGATAAAGGTTCTGTTTATTATATGCGCGCAATGCAGTTTTGTCATCTGCTGCTTTAAATGCTCGAGCAGCAGGATGGATTCTGATTGGCTGTCAGTGTTTTTATCATTGGGGAAAAAATTGCTCTGAAAGTCATTCCAACGATATTTTTACTTTGAGCCGTTAGTTGTGTTGTGGCCATTTCATTTATATTAGGACGATTTTTAGTACTTTATCATTATAGTTATCGTCCTTTGTGTGAACGGGCCTTAGAGGGATAGTTCACTTTGAAATTAATTTTTGATATGTTTTAGCTTATCTCAAGGGCATCCAAGATGTAGGTGTCTTTGTTTCCGCAGTGGTTTCAATTTTGATATTTTTAGGTCAAGCCGTTCTTGTCTGTCATTCATATAATGCAGGTCTATGGTCACCACCTCAAAGAGCATGCACAGAGAAGTCCAAATTAAACATGATTTAATGACTCGTAAATGTAAGTACACATTGATGGCCTAAGACACGAAACGAGCGGTTTGTGTGAGAAAACGAACAGTATTTATATCGTTTTTACCTCTTGTAACGCACAGACCGAAGCGCCGGCGCCCTAAAATCACTTGAGGTAAAAACGATATAAATACGGTTCGTTTTCTCACACAAACCGCTCGTTTCGTGTCTTAGGCCATCAATGTGTACTTACATTTACGAGTCATTAAATCATGTTTAATTTGGACTTCTCTGTGCATGCTCTTTGAGGTGGACCCCATAGGACTCCATTATATGACTTTATATGACTGACAGACAAGGTTTGACCTAAAAATATCAATATGAATATACTATGGACACAAAGACACCTACATCTTGGATGCCCTTGAGGTAAGCTAAAACATATCAAAAATTAATTTCAAAGTGAACTATCCCTTTAAAGATGAATTATACCATGGTCTGTCTGAATACTCGATTCTGATTGGCTGGAAGGCGTGCAATAAAACTGTTTAATGCACTGGTAGTTCCAACTCAGTTTAATCACTGTTCTACATTAGAGGAACAGTTCACTTAAAAATGAAAATTCTGTCATAATTTACTCTCCCTCAAGTTGTTTCAAACCTGTTTCTTTCTTCTGCTGAAAACAAAACAAAAAGATATTTTGAAGAATGTCAGTAACCAAACAGTTGATTCATAGTGTTTGTTCCTACTATGGAAGTCAATGGGGTTACAATTGAGAGAGAAAAAAATCTTAATAAATAATAATAATCAAATGTTGTTGTTAACTCGATTAACTAAATAATTATTATTATAAATTCTTTCTTTCTACAATGACAAATAATCTGAAATGTCTTGCTGATGCAACCAAAGTAGATATAATTGAATATTGACTACACTGTCCATGATGATGTCATTTACAAAATGTGTAATGTAGGCAGTCCGTCCTAGAGATCAGTTATGAAAAAAAAAATTAGATTTATGTACAATAACAAGAAGCCTAAGTGTGTTATTGAGCAAAGCACTAATATAGTGTTAAGTGGTCGTGTGTGCTGGTTTGTCCTAATGTTTGTCGTTCTTGTGATGTCTGCAGTACTCACAGAAAGAAGACAAATATGAGGAGGAGATCAAGGTCCTTACTGACAAACTGAAGGAGGTATGAACTTCTTTATCATAGGCTTTTTAGTCATCCTTCTGTCCAAGGGAGGATAATATAACCTTTTTTTTTCTCTCCCTATTCTGTTCAGTGCATTTGAATATTTTATTTGCTAGAAATGACTCTTTGTTCAGGGCAGTGTTTTTGTTTCCTGCAGGCCGAGACCCGTGCCGAGTTCTCTGAGAGGTCAGTCGCCAAGCTTGAGAAGACCATCGATGATCTTGAAGGTACGACTTTCATTCACTCATTCTCTCATATATCAGTGTCATTTCAGCCCCTGGTGAACTTCCATTCATACGTGTGATTGTGAAGTATTCAGGGAGAAAAACGTTTACGCTTCAGGTCATAAAGCTTTCAGCCTTTTATTTCTCTGCCGTCACGCTGTTCCTCAAACCTTCTGCCCCACTGGCTTTCTTTCGGCTTCCTTATCGGTTCAGTCACACAATTAAGCATTACTTCTTTTGAAGAGACCAATCGTTGAGCAGGTCCACACACAGACTTCACATTGTTTTGTAAGATGACACCGGTGTAACGGAGGTCCAATTACACGCAGCGTTTAAGCTTGATTTGGCTTTTATGAGCCTGCTCTTAAAGAGTCTATTACTGTTCTACTCATTTAGATTTACACAAGCGCAGGTTCATTTTCATAGTTATACTGCTGTGTTTGCACTGTGATAATGCAACGTCCAGTTCAGAGAGACATCAGTACAAACCTTTACAGGAATAGTTCATCCAGAAATGAAAAATGTCATTTTTTCACCTTCATTTCGTTCCAAACCTGTTTGATTTCATTTTCTTCTGTGGAGCATGAATGATGTTTCACAAACAAATTCCCACAGTGCACTTTTTCCATAATGGGAACTGATGCTGTTGAACTCTCATGAGTGACAATAAAAGCAACGTAAACGAACATTTACACTACCTTTCAAAAGTTTGGGGTCTTTTAGGAACGAAAGTACTTTTATTCAGCAAGGATTCATTTAATAATCAAAAGTGACAGTCAAAACATTTATGATGTCCATTCATTTGAAATAGAAATCTTTTGTAACGTCTTTTGAACTTTCTATTCGTCAAAGAATCGTGAAAACAAATGCTTCACCATTTCAACAAAATATTCAGCACAACCGTTTTTGAAATTAATAATCAGAAATGTTTCTTGAGTAACAAATCATCATTTGATGGATCATGATGCTGAAGACTGGAGTAATGATGCTGAAATTCAGCTTTGATCACAGTAATAAATTAGAATCTAAAATATAGTCAAATAGTTTTTTTTTATTATTATTATTATTTATCAATATTAGTGTTTTTGATCAAGTAAATGCAGCCTTGGTGAGCATAAGAGACATTCAAAAACTTACCGACCCCAAACTTATGAACTGTAGTGTACGTATTATTCATTATTGGTGTGTGTGGTCACACACAGTCTTGGTCATAAGCATCAGGAAATACTGTAAAATTAGTGTATATGACTTAAGTGCACTACATAAAGTGTCCTGTGGTACAAGACATGGAGGTTTGACATCAATGACAGGAAGCCAATAACGCCTGAAATGACATCTAGCCGAACCATATTTGATGTTTGTGAACCGTGCGTGCTGGAAACTAGCATTCTGGGCATTTTGCAAATGTCTGTTTTCCACTGTTGACAAAGTCATACATGGTTTGATTGACATGACAGTGAGAAAATAATGACGGAATGTTAATTTTCGCGTGAACTATTCGTATTGACGGGTATTTCACCATGGCTCTGACGAATTTGTCATGTCTTTTCCTTGTTTCAGTTCCTTTCCATTCATTCGTTAACTTTATTTTCTGTTTTCCCTCCACTATATCTCTTCACGTCACTCTCTCGCTGTCTGTCCCTCCGTTCATTGGGGCCTGTCTTGCCGCTGGACTGGATGCTTCACTCCTGCACCTGCTTTTATACCCCTTCCACTTCTTCCTCTCCACCCTCCTCTGTTTCTCTCCATCAAACACACCATCCCGTATCCCGATAGATGAGTTATATTCCCAGAAACTCAAGTACAAAGCCATCAGCGAGGAGCTGGACCACGCTCTCAACGACATGACTTCAATGTAATTCACCTGCGGTCTCTGCCTGTGCCTATGCCCCTCCCCTATTACCCATAACCCCCCTCTCTAAATAAGGTCTTGTATCTTCAGTTCACACACTATGACTTTTCCTTCTGTTTAAAAACTCTATCTCTGTAACTCTACAAGACATGTGGTCTGTTATTTGAGGTATTTGATAAGTCGTTTGCTTATTGCAAATTTGCAATTGAGGCCATTGCTTGTAGAGTCAGTGCATTGGAGTTTTGTGTTTTGAATTCATAACTATTGTATCACTTCATTCAAAATAATCTTGTGAGAAAACAAAAACAAATCCTAACTTTTCTTTTCAGTACTAAGGCTGGGCAATATAGCTTTAAAAGTTTATATATTTATGTTGTGTTATAAATATTTAAATATTTTAACTTTTGTAGAATTTTTTATTAAATTACAAATTATATAGAAATATTTAACATTTTTAAAAAATAATTGTTATTCACTGAAGAAATGCACAGAATATTTATTAATTTTTTTATATATCAATATAACAAGCATATTATGTTTTTATCTAGACACTACCGTTTAAATGTTGTTTAAATGTTTAAATGGGCATGACGAATTTATTTTGAATATTAATTATTTTATTCAGCAAGGACGGGTTCAGTTGTTCATAATTTCATAATATAACTAATTTTCTGTTTTTGAATAAAATAAAAAAAAATATATATATATATATCATGGCCCACAATAATATTCAGCTGTTTTCAACATTGATAATAATAATAAATGTTTTTGAGCATCAAATGGTTGATGACTGGAGTAATGATGCTGAAAATTCAGCTTTACATCACAGGAATAAATTACATTTTATATCAAAATAGAAAACAGTGGTTTTAAACTATGATAATATTTCATAATATTACTGTTTTACTGTATTTTTGATCAAATGCAGACAGACGAAAAAAATACCTTTCCGACCCCGAACTTTTGAACGTTGGTGTATATTTTAAAGGAAAACATGGATTTCTGTGACATTTATCACAGAATCACAATCTGTTTAAACCGTTTAACTAAAAAAAAGTACAGATTCATGGAAATTATATTGTTGCTATTCTGTCTTAACTTAAGTCACTCATCGAATCTCTCATACTGAAGTCACTTCACTATCTTAAAATAACAAAATTCAGGATGTTGCTTAATTTTATAACACAAACAGAATAATTAAAAAATGCCTCATACAGACTATATCACCCAGCCCTGTTAGCAGTACTGTGAAGTCTTAACTCCAAAGCATGTGATGAGAATTCAGAAACGCACCACGCTTTTACAGTGGGAAGCGCTTCCTGTGTGTGTGTGTGTGTGTGTGTGTGTGTGTGTGTGTGCGGGGGGTGTTTCCTCTCATCTGGTGTAAAATTGAACTACTAACAAGGTCTCCTTCTGTTCAGAAGACAGGCCCAATGGGTTCTGATCTCATCTGTCGACATCATGTTTGATGCGGTGTCACTATGTAGTAGTTGTTTAGGAGTGTGTGTGTGCTGCTTGGTAAGTCAGCCGTGTGTTTGTGTGGCTCCCCTCTATGGCCATTCAGTACATTGATAAGATTAATATCATAGAGGCTCTTTATAATAAATATTCGGACGGTAGGCATCGTGGCTCCTGTGTGTGGTGGTTTCTTCCCTTTTTCTTGTGTTTGGTAGTTTTCTCTGTCCCTTGCATCACTCCTTTTGTTTTTTTTTACTTCTTCCCCCTGTGCAGATAAATTGTTCCTCAAAGACGCCTCCCGCTGGCTGAACGACATCACTGCTCTTTCCAGCCTTTCCTTTCCTCTCATCCCTCTTATCCCGCTTCCCTCTCTTCATCGATCATCGTGTTTTGTTGCCCATCTCTTCTTGTACAGATCCTTTAATTCTTTCTGCTTTATGTAAAACTATGTAAACCTTCTTGTTTTTTGTTCTTTATTTTCCTTTTCATTTCTATGTGCTTTTATTGCTGTGGCTGTAATAAAGTCAGAAGCATTGGTAGAAGTCGTGGATTTCCTTTATGGTTATTATACGAGCTGTTATTGACATTCAGAGAGGAAAAAGCAAGCTTTTGTTCCTCGAGTGTTTAATAAAGCTGATGTCTTTTCATGTGGGGAACGTTCCTAGAGCTCTGCACGTCGGTTTCGACATTTTTACATGTTAGGCAAATTCGTTCTGCCCTACTATTCAAATTGCTGTGGCTTTTTGATCAAGTTTTGTCATGCAAGTAGATGACGGTGACTTTTGTTCTAACGTCTTCATTAAACCACATGATTACCTCTCGTGCTTGTTTAAAAGAAATGTGTCAACCGCAACTTAAATTTAACCTGTGATAATACACTTATTTTCACCGTTCAGGAAAAGAGTTTTCATGAGCTATCTAATCATTTGGGTTTGGGTTTTTAGCATACCCTTAAACCGTTGACGGGGGATATCTTATAGAATCGAAATAAAGAGGATATGTGATACGTAGGATATGGTGTTGTTATAATGGTATTTTTAAACAAATTCCCCACTTTCTACTAAATGAGACCAATAGATCTCTTTTATATTTCATCATTTTAAAGCTTATAAAATTACTACTATTTTCATTATTCAATCATTTATTTTTAGCTTATATAGTTTATAGTGTATAAACACATTGTGTTTGATACAAAACTATCAAATTAAAAAAACTGTTTTCATAGTTTTTAATTTTCTCCCAAAAAAATCATCCAGCATACATTTAAATTGACACATGCCGTGGTGTTTCTTATGTCATCTCTGATTTAGAGTCTTTTTGTTGTTGCTGTGACACTAGTGGCACAAACATCACATATACAGCTCTTACAGGTGCTTGTGAAGGCACGTCTCAACAGGGCAGTGTAGGCTGCATTCAATAAAAGGCCCAACATATGAGGAATACTTTTAGCTGTGTTGCTATGTGTCATGAGTAAGCAACCGAGTACCTGTATAGAGCGAACGCGAGTGTCTCTTATTAAACCCAGGTGCTTTTTTTTTTAACGTGACGCACCCAGCATCCCCGGTTAAAGAGGTCACCATAAGATGTATATCACGTGTTACTAGTCAGGACAGAATTCTTCACTTTGGGTCACTTGTTGTTGTGTGACACTAAGCTCTAAGCTCCTAATCTGCTATTTACATATTCTACTGAGGTATGGGAGTTTAGATTCAAGTAGGGGTTTTTTCCTTCTGCTGGCATTTTCACTGGGCCTACCACAAAAATGTATTAATAGTATGTTTTTAGCAAAATATTTTATTAATAAATTATTCATTTTAGTTTTAATTAGCAATAATAGCTGCTATAATATAGTGGTTCTCATTTGCTTTGGCCATGGGACCCACATTTTCCCATGGTCACTAACAAGGCTGTAACCAGGGTTTTAAAATTAGTGATGTCCGTCTGGGGTGTTGTATAAAGAATTGTGCTATAATAATGGTTAGGCCATTGGACCCACATTTACCCATGGACATTAAGCTGCGACCCTTAAATAAAAAAAAAATAAAAAAAGGAATTTGACATAGCCTATATATATATATATATATATATATATATATATATATATATATATATACAGGGGTTAAATTTGGATTTAATTGTGTGGTGTAGTCTCTAACTAGGGGGTCCGGGTGTATGCCCCCCTCCCCCGGGATTTTTTAAAAAAAATAAACCATTAAATGGCACTTTCTGGAGAGTTTTGTGCAAAGAAATATAGAAAAAAGTAGGCTATTTTCTATAGCAAAAGTAGGACTTGCTATAGAAAATAGCAAGTCTTATATTTCTGTAATTCAGAATTCACACAGATCAAACACAAATATGCTGACTGAATAGATTGCTAGTTGAGAAACAGTAAAATGTTGCCAGATATTGCTACGAAAAACAAGCAAAACAAAATAATAATAATAATAATAATCCAACTAACATGCAACTTTCCACTTTAATAACTTCCTAAAGTGTCACATTAAATCAGAAAAACAGGTCCAGGAAACTGACACCTTTCCATTAGGTGGATCTGGCAACACTCGCGCCCTCACTCACACAACGCGCTCAATCCCCGTTCACTGCGCTAGCTTCTCGCAGCAAACACTCATATGAGGTGGTTTAAACACGGCTAATTATTCATTCAGAGAGCTTGACATTTTATTTTTGTATGTAAAAAAAATGACCGAGGTCCGGACCATGGCTACGGCTACGGCCATGGTCACTAACCTGTGAACAAAGTATTTATTTGTTAGAAATGGTTGACATACACAAGCACGGTCCAACTTTACTCATCACACATACATTGTAAGAATATCACTAACACTGATGAACAAACAGTATATGGTAAGGTTATTAAGTCCCAAACTAGTTTTAATAAGTTGACATGAGCCACCACAGTCATCAAAAATATGAAAATTAATGTAACGGAAACTACAGGTACCATGGCAAATACGTACACTAACATGAACTTTCTATGAAACGTATGGACACTGATCCAGCTGAATAGTTGGGCCGGGACTGGAGTTGGGAAACGCTACAGTGTGTTACTACTTTGCTACTTTGGATTAATGATTTGTTTGACACTTCCAAGACTGCTGCAAGTTATTTTTTGCCAATTTCATCCATGTTGGCCGACACCCACACAACACAACACTGTATGTTCTGTTCAACTGGGCCATCTTTATAGTTGAGCCATGCTAGTGGATATACATGAGCTCTTACAAACACCCTGCTGTCTGATCCTTCTCCAGGTTGGTTTCAGTCTGAGTGAAATGTTACTAACTATTCCCTCCAGCTGTTCTCATTTCTTCTTCACTCTGTTCTTTCTCTGTTTCTCTCTTTCTCTTGTCTTAACCTGCTGCGCTGCCCGCTCCTGTAGACCGTCTCTACCAGCAGCTCGAGAAAAACCGCCTTCTTTCTAACGAGCTAAGAATGGCCTTGAATGACGACTAAAACTAGTGTGGACTTTTTGTTTTGTTTTTGTTACTGATCACCAAATGGTGTCTAAAAATGAATGCTGTTGTGATTGAGAGTTCAAGGAATGTGTTTTTGTAACGAAGTTACACTTTTTGCTGCCTTCAAGTCATGTTGGGAAGATCTTATTTACGAGATTAACACAAAAATAAATGTTATGTTGTATTTTGTGCACAATTGAACACACTCGCTCTACCAGTCAAAATATAATTTTTATGAAAAGTCTCTTATGCTCACCAAAGCTACATTTTGTTTGATCAAAATTACAGTAAATAAAAATATTACAATTTAAAATAACTGTTTTCTATCTGAATATATTTTAAAATGTAATTTATTCCTGTGGTCTATCATGATTTCCACAAGAAAACATTAAGCCGCAAATACTGTTTTCAACATAAAAAAAAAAAACGTTCACTAATAATAATTGATAAATATAATGTTTATATTATATAAAATAATTTATTTGCTCTTAATTGTAGAGAAAAAACCTTCATGACTTTGTCATTCATTGAAAGAGAAATTTGACCAGTGCCTTTTAGTGCGACCAAAAGCGTAATTGCAACTTCCGAACTCTTCCCAGAAAAACTTGAAGGCAGCATTTGGATGATGGATGGCTACCACTTTAATCAGGATGTCATCTAATGCCTTTTGCTTTATGCAAGAGTCAGCACTCTTTAACTGTCTGTTAGATATTTATATATTAACACATGTATATCGGTATGTATATATATATATATATATAGAAAATGTATCTCTGCTATGATTATTTAAATGAAAGCATGAATTGAGTGTGTAAAGTCTGTTATAGACAGTGTTGGGGGGAAACGTATTACTATTAAAAGGTTTGTTTGAGCTCAACCCTCTACTGTACAGGCATGATTTTACATTTCCTTCAGCCTGAGGCTCATTCATTTCACTTCTGGTGTGAATCATTTGCCAAAAATAGAACTTTTGGGCTTTTTGGTGTTAAAAAAAACAACCTAGATGAGGAAAAAGTAGCGCATTCCATTTATAAAGTCAGTAATGCAGTAAGTTACTTTTTTTAGGGATTAACTGAATATTGTAACTTTCCCCAACACTGGTTATAGACAGTGACGCGTACGTTTATGAATGACCCTGCTCAAAGTATCCACTGCATGTTATTCCCTACAGGCCTTGCATTGATATTAATGTGTCTTTCACTTGATGTTCTAACAGAAAAACTCTCACATGCTAAAGAAGAGAACCTCGAAATGAACCAGATGTTGGAACAGACTCTATTGGAGCTGAATAACATGTGAATCCTGGTCACATGATGATGATGTCTGCATTTTGTATTCGTTTTTTTTTTTTTTTTTTTTTTTGTCCTGACAACTATCAGATTGAATAACATGTGCCATTTGTTACAAAAGCTTTAGTTTTCCTTGTATTTTATTTTTTTATGTAATATCATGGTACATGTTCATTTTATTCTGATTGTGCACAAATGAAACAAAGTTAGCAGCAATTGCACTTAATTCAATATATGCACATAACGGTTCTAGTGGACACGGTGGAGTCTGATGCCAAGTTGAATTGAAATTGAAAGGTTTTTCTTTTATAGTGTATGTAGGATTGGGTTGTCCTATGTATACTGGTGCTACTGTGAAGGCGGATATCTAGCAGTGTGTAGCTTATAGAGGTTTATGATTAACTTTATACACTTTCCAATTTGGATATCATTCTCTGTGCCAACATTTAGCCCTAAAGGGACTTATTTACACTCCAACTTTTTATTTATTTTTGTTTCCTTCCCATTTTGCTTCAGGATGTCAGGCAACATTATTTGCAAACGCTCTTGAGTTCGCTTGTGCCGAAAACCATGTGGAAAATATGATGAAATCATATTTGGTTGTGCCTCATTCATTTTAGTCATTTTAAATGTAGATGTATTAAATGTATGCCATACATAAATGTACAAAGCTAAAATAAATAAAACCACTCCGTTTGACATTTTCTAAGCCTGGGGTCTGTTTGTGAGGCGTTCATGGCTTTACGTGCACTTCTGCTCTGAATTCTGTTCTCTGTTAGCCGTTACTAATTACAGAGCCTTATCTTCTCCCACTCATTATGCCAATAGACTGCAACTGTCGGCTTCCGGAAGTAAAGCTTCCGGATTTTTTTTTTTTTTCATAGGGAAATTGGGTTTTAACACATTTGCATAATTTATACTTTGTTTAATAATCATTTGAAACTTGGCAAAGTGGCAGCTCCAGTAGTAATGAAACGATGTATCTTGAACTCTATGGAAACTATGTATGTATCTAACTTTATTTAAACAATTTAATCAATTAAATAGGAATTTATACCTGTATGATATTGGACCGTATCCAGATTGGATCAGCGGTTTGTAAAATGAGTGGATGGATGATTCAGCTGCAGGTGCCATCTTCTGGGCAGATGCGGGATTTCATTCGGCGTGACCTTCACAGTGCATTATGGGTATTCTCTGTCTAGCTGTTGAGTGTACCGTACATTGGTTGTACACTCGTAATTGCAGTGCATTATGGGATTGAATGAGTGCACTCGATAATGTCTACTATGGTTTCGAACATCCCTACAAATTGCTGTCCCTTCAAATAGTGCCCAATTTCAGACACAGCCATGCTGTGAGCTGTGAGGTTGGTAATCGATATTTGCTTCTGTTGAATGTGCCAGTGATGAAGTATGTAATTGTTCAACAGCCGAATTCCTGGAGAAAAACTACACTACCCATGATACTGTACAGGAAATCCACCAATCAGAGTTGAAACGAGTAAAACACGGCAAAAGATCTCATTAGCTCCGCCCACTCCCATGAACAACTGCAAATGTTTGTATACGCATATTTTGCAAATAACTTAAAATATGTAATACTTTTAATCAACCTTTTTAAACGAGTAGTTTAGTAGTTTTTAATTTGTAAGGCTTTATGGGATTATAGTTCTTTTCCTCACAAAAGCCGGTAGTTCCTCACAGTCTACTTTCGTATTTTTATCAGATTTTCAAAAACGTTTTGTTCAAATAAGTTTATAATTTGTATTCAATGTAGCTTGTTGGCTTGATTCATGGCTTAAAACACTTTAAGACTTTTTAAAATCGCTATGGGAAAAGGCCGCTGAAAAAAGTGGGAGCGGTAGCACACTATATGCTCTCTATAGCAGAGAGGATGTTGCCTAACAACAAATCAGACTATCTGCTTCCTTGTGTTAAATATCATTTGCTGCTTGTTGCATAAATATACCACTGGAGGATTTGAATTGTATGGTGTTGGCAGTTGGAAGGTGTGGCATGTTACAATGCTGGACGTGAACTAACATAATGGGTTCTGCTTGTTAACAGCATGATTACAAAACCAGACCTAATGATTAAACGTAGCCTAAATCTTGAGGCGGCGCAGTTAGACCTGATGCAACGTGTGCTGTTGCTGGTAATGGTGATGCATGATAACGTCGAGGTGACGTTTTAGGGAGTATCAGTGTTTTGACTGCAGCTATTTCAAACTGTAAATAGACTTTAAGAGCTGAGAGCTGCTTGACTATTGCAGCATGTCTTCACAAATTGTATACTCAAAGAATCCACTGAGTGTGAATAAATATGGTAGATCAGAAGAAAAAAAATTGTATGTGAAAATGTTGTGACTTTTTCATAACTGGGGACACGTCATGCATATCCACATAAAGAGAAGCTCCTGGCAAGGTGAGCTGGTCCTTAAAACACAGATATCGTGAAAGGTCAGAGGTAAGTCATACACAATTAATGAATAATTCAGAATTCATTGGTGCGGAAAACATGAACATGTGGGTTACACCGGTCGTTTATAATACAAAGCGATATGTTAAGTGATTGGTCCTGTAGTTAATAAACACAATACAATGATCTATAGTTCACTAAACTGCCTATAGGCTGTGTTATGTGACATATTTATTAATATTGTCCTGCAACTGTCCAAGTAGCAGCTGCTCACGCCAAAACAGCCAAATTGAGCTCCCTCCGTTGTTGTTGTTGTTGACAGTACCTAAGGCTGGGCCTGCTGTCAGAACAGAATTCGCACATCTGATTGGCCAACGTCATAGCCACAACTGATATATGAGCCAATCAGCCGTTGGTTTTCAAAGCCTCTACAGTTTTCAAATTAAAATACCTTTCACGTCTCATGGATGTTGAATACCTTTTTCCTTACCTGTTAATTTAAACCAAAGACAGGACTTTGTTCATACTTTTCTAAACAAAAATGTAAAAAGTGGAGATCAGTAGCTTATTTTTTATGAAAAAGGTTTTTAAAATCCGGTGGATTTAAAACAAAAAGAAATTCACATGCTCACAGACTTGTGAAATTTATATTTAACTAAAATAAAGTTCAAAAAAAATTTTATGCATTTGTCTTTAGATTATTTTTTTTAAGATCGTGAGTTTTTCAATGCGCAATACATAATTAAATTGATTTTACATGTATTACAAACATTAGATATAAATATTCAATTATTATTCCATGTAAATTAAAATATGTAAATTTTAAATATAATATAAAGTATTCCAAAAAAATCTATTTGATTACAATATACTTTCATGTTAAACAAAAGTCATGGACTTTTATTCTGTAAAGTAGTGCGGTAGTCAGTCTTTCTGTCGCTTTTGTAGAGTTCAAACGGGAACTCTTTGCTGTTATCTTCCTATAAACTTTATCCTTTTTCTACATATATTATTATTCGTAAAACGGTCATGTCTCGGTTACTGTGTTTATCACGGGGTCTCATATGCACAAAATGTAAATGCAGTGCTCAGAAATCCGAGCCCTTTGTGTCTTTGTTGACACCCAGAGTGAAGTTCAGAGATCAGCTGATGAAGAGATTCATTTCGACACCCAGAAGACCAGTCATCCCCCCCTACAGCAACCGACACACGGCCTTGTGGCTGTTCGGCATCGGGACAGGCTTTGTTCTGGCTCTGGGCCTGAAATATCGTGATTCTGCCTCTGAACACTGTGAATGTAACGCACAGAAGACAGTCTCACAGTACACGGCTGCTATAGAGACCAGCAGAGACCTTCTGCGGCGGATAAAGGTACAGGTATCACGACCACCACACTAAATTTACTACTCGTATCATACCATGTCTTTTATTTTTCATCATAGTTTTTAGTTGGTTGAACTAGCCGGATAACATTTCATTGTCAACCAGTTTTCCAATACTTTGGTATATATTTGACAAAGTTTAAGGTTTATTTAATTTCAAAATCTGTAATATTGATAATATAATATTTATATGAAAAGTAGTGCCGTCAAATCGATTCATCGCATCTAATATAAAAGTTTGTGTATATATATTTATTTATGTGTGTGTGTGTGTGTGCGCGCGCACTATGATATTTACAAACGTGTATGTTAGATTAATAATAATAATGAATAACTGTTACTTATTAATTAATCATTTGCGATTAATCGATTTGTCAGCACTAATAAAAACAGATGAATATTTTTATATTTACATGTATATGTTTATGATTAAATATGTTATTAAATAATATTTTATTACTGAAAATATAATTATATATTTTCTATTTATTTCAAGTATTAATATATGTATAATGAATTAAAAATATTCATTTTAAGTCAAATAATATTCATTTAAATCTATCTAAATGCGTATTTTTGATCTTATTGCAAATGATTCATTTTTTACCTCGTAATTTTTTTATCAAATCTGTCAATATAACTCCATCTTCTGGTGAAAGACAGACATCTCTAGCTTAACGTACGCCAGACGTCTCCAATCATTTATCCCGCATATACAATAACAAAATAATAAAAAAAAACGAATTAATTAATTAAGATGTACGTCACAATATGGAAGAAAATATCTTTTACTACTGACAAGCAATGTATTTATTTAATAATTTTATCTATAGTTATTAATTTTATATTTGAATGAATGTTTCATATATTATTAAACACATTTTATAAGTGAAAAAAGGATTATATATATATATATATATTAGTATTAATTTCAAAATGTTAAAGGTGATAGTGCGTAGTCCTGTTTTATATGCAAATCTGAGCTATTGGTGTTCTTTTATTTTATTGAATTGTATTTTTTGTGTCTGATGTCTTTTTTTCTTTATTATAGTGAAAATTCAATAAAAAAAAGTTTATAGTGCAGAATGGTCTATAATTTTTCAGGATGAAGTTGGCGCTCCTGGGATGGTTATTGGAGTCTCGGTGGACGGCAGCCATGTTTGGTGTGAAGGTAGGAAGTCTTCCACTGCACATTTAGGTCCGGTCCTGAAAAGGCCCATGGGTAATCTGCGCTACTGTGGGATTTACAGAAAGACGCATAATGGCTGCGCATGCTTAAAATGAAAATGTACATCACATACATATGCAAAGGCCACAAGTTTCCCATGTCTTTAGAAACCGAGGAGTGTTTCAGTGGCTCTGAAAGTGAACCCTAGCTGTGTGTGTTCTCTCTGAGGCGTTGGCTATGCAGATCTGGAGAACAGAGTGCCTTGTGGTCCGGAAACGGTGATGAGAATCGCCAGCATCAGTAAACCTCTGACTGCAGCGGCCGTCGCCAGACTCTGGGAGGAGGGCAAGATCGATCTCGATGCCCCTGTCCAAAAATACCTCCCCGAGTTCCCACACAAGCAATTCGAAGGAGAGAATGTGAGCACATCCATTTAAAAAGAGGTTTTTAATCACATTTATTTATTTAAAATATAATTCATGCAATTCAATACTAATTATATTTACGTAAATGTATGCTCGACTATACAGCGAGTACGTAATCATTTATTAATAATGAATTTGGTTTTGGCTTAGCATTCTTCCCTTTGTCCTGAAACCAGGTCACGATAACCCCTCGGATGCTCCTGTCCCACTTGAGTGGCATCCGTCATTATGAAAAAGATGGCAAAAAAGTGAGAGAGGACAAGGAGAAAGCGAAGCGCCTTCTGAAGCCCCCGGAGAAGAAAGAGGAGAAGGGCTCGGCTGAAAACAAAGAGAAGCCCAAAGCGGAGGACAGCGGCGCTAAAAGCAAAAAGAAGAAAAGGGAGTTTGAGCAGGAGGAGTACTACCTCAAAGACAACTTTGAGAACGTCATCCAGGCTTTGGACTTGTTCAAAGACGATCCTCTGATTTTTAAACCCGGTATGTTTTCATCCCACTCAGAACAGAGCTCTGTTAATGTGTTGGACGTCTCCTGAAATGCCTGAAGATCTGACTTTAGATGATGATAGGTTTATTTTTAGAGCATCTTGCCTTGAAAACTTCATCTTTTTAAAAGAATAGCATCTCATGTCATTCCAAACCTGACTGAGCAAATTCAAAATGTCTTCGGTGGACTTGACTACATTTACATGCACACTCATAATGCGATTGTAATGAGATTTAGGCAATTCTTCGATCAAATTGATGTGATTAAGCCACTGATCTATATAGAATGACTGCACGCGGATGCCCATCCTGTGCGGTGCGTGCAGAGATCGTTTGGGCTGCAGGCGCTGAATTAAAGTGACAGCGCATGGTTCGTGGTCAAACTGTACACGGATTGACATGAAAATAGTAAATATATGCATTTAATTAAATTTATAAGAAGTAATGCATTAAATAATGCGTTTATTGGGTTTAAACTTGAATACGTCTGTGAAATAATGCATAGTAGGCTATAATTTTTTTTTAAACAACACGGAAAAAGCGACAATTGTGCATTTAAATTACTATACACTCACCTAAAGGATTATTAGGAACACCATACTAATACTGTGTTTGACCCCCTTTCGCCTTCAGAACTGCCTTAATTCTATGTGGCATTGATTCAACAAGGTGCTGAAAGCATTCTTTAGAAATATTGGCCCATATTGATAGGATAACATCTTGCAGTTGATGGAGATTTGTGGGATGCACATCCAGGGCACGAAGCTCCCGTTCCACCACATCCCAAAGATGCTCTATTGGGTTGAGATCTGGTGACTGTGGGGGCCATTTTAGTACAGTGAACTCATTGTCATGTTCAAGAAACCAATTTGAAATGATTCGAGCTTTGTGACATGGTGCATTATCCTGCTGGAAGTAGCCATCAGAGGATGGGTACATGGTGGCCATAAAGGGATGGACATGGTCAGAAACAATGCTCAGGTAGGCCGTGGCATTTAAACGATGCCCAATTGGCACTAAGGGACTTAAAGTGTGCCAAGAAAACCTCCCGCACACCATTACACCACCACCACCAGCCTGCACAGTGGTAACAAGCCATGATGGATCCATGTTCTCATTCTGTTTACGCCAAATTCTGACTCTAACATCTGAATGTCTCAACAGAAATCGAGACTCATCAGACCAGACATTTTTCCAGTCTTCAACTGTCCAATTTTGGTGAGCTCTTGCAAATTGTAGCCTCTTTTTCCTATTTGTAGTGGAGATGAGTGGTACCCGGTGGGGTCTTCTGCTGTTGTAGCCCATCCGCCTCAAGGTTGTGCGTGTTGTGGCTTCACAAATGCTTTGCTGCATACCTCGGTTGTAACGAGTGGTTATTTCAGTCAAAGTTGCTCTTCTATCAGCTTGAATCAGTCGGCCCATTCTCCTCTGACCTCTAGCATCAACAAGGCATTTTCGCCCACAGGACTGCCGCATACTGGATGTTTTTCCCTTTTCACACCATTCTTTGTAAACCCTAGAAATGGTTGTGTGTGAAAATCCCAGTAACTGAGCAGATTGTGAAATACTCAGACTGGTCCGTCTGGCACCAACAACCATGCCACGCTCAAAATTGCTTAAATCACCTTTCTTTCCCATTCTGACATTCAGTTTGGAGTTCAGGAGATTGTCTTGACCAGGACCACACCCCTAAATCCATTGAAGCAACTGCCATGTGATTGGTTGATTAGATAATTGCATTAATGAGAAATTGAACAGGTGTTCCTAATAATCCTTTAGGTGAGTGTATATGGGCTTAAAGTACAACATGTAAGCAGTTTTTCAAGATCCTTTTGTGATCTTCGTTTTACACTTGTTGATGAGCAGCGGGTCATCTTAAAAGTGCCGTCGGAGCTACCGATCTCTGTATAACGGCCGTTGGAGCCCTCTGCTGGTAGGGAATCGTAAGATGGCCGCTCGAACACTTCCGGTGGCTTCACTGCCTGGTGGCAGTTTAGAACGTCATGAGCTATCCAGTCATTATATAGATCAGTGGATTAAGCACATAATTGCAGTAAAATATGTGGTGCATGAAGATTTTAAAGTGCTCATATTGTTATTTTAAAGGTTCCTAGTGTTGTTTTAAAGGTCTACTACAACAGGTTTACATGCATCCTAGGTCAAACAACACTTATTGTTATAATTTTCTCATAATACATTGCAGCATCAGCTCTTTTTTCAGTCTCTGGTTTAGGGTTCAATAAAGGTTTCAGTCTCTCTAAACCCCTCCTTTCTGAGAGCCTACTCTGCTCTGATTGGTCAGATGGCCCAGTCTGTTGTGATTGGTCTACTCTGCTCTGATTAGTCAGATGGCCCAGTCTGTTGTGATTGGTCTACTCTGCTCTGATTGGTCAGATGGCCCAGTCTGTAGTGATTGGTCTACTCTGCTCTGATTGGTCAGATGGCCCAGTCTGTAGTGATTGGTCTACTCTGCTCTGATTGGTCAGATGGCCCAGTCTGTTGTGATTGGTCTACTCTGCTCTGATTGGTCAGATGGCCCAGTCTGTTGTGATTGGTCTACTCTGCTCTGATTGGTCAGATGGCCCAGTCTGTTGTGATTGGGTGAAACTACATTCACCAACAGCTGTATAACACTACATTACATTACTGGTGCACATGTAAACTTAGTCAATGTTGACTTCAGTTTTTGTATTTTGACCTTGTTTTATCTTACACGATCGCTGTAGGTTCTACATTCCTGTATTCCACGCACGCGTTCACTCTGCTGAGCGCCGTGGTGGAGAGAGCAGCAGGGCAGCGCTTCCTCGACCACATGATGCAGATGTTTCGTGAGCTGGGCATGCTTAACACCGTACCAGACGAAAACGACCCAATCATATACAACCGCTCGAGGTAAAAGAGACATTACAATTCAAACTCATGTGAATCTGCAGCTGTCAGGAGTTTACAAGTTGTATTTAAAGGTTCTGCGAGGACATGAACGCTTTTTACGAGTCGGAACCTCGTAATTACAGTAATTCCGACATGCTGTGAACGCACCTTTACTTTAAGGCTCCCTGTGGTGAAAATCAAGCTTTAAATGTTGTTTTATGTCTATGTGGTGTTTTTAATATGCTTTAAGAACTAACATGTGCAAATGCATAAGTCATTTGAACACGCACCATTGCTGAGTATTTTCTCCTTAAATCTGCAGTGAACCAAAGACAGAATTTGTTTTTGTCTGTAAGTTGTTTTGTATAAAAATAGATCATAATAAATACAAATTCTTTCCAAAAATGAACTTATATTTATGAATTACTTATCCATTATAATTGTAATTAAAAACGACGTTTTACCTTTATTTTATCTTTATATTTAAATATGTTTTGAAATCTTTTTTGAGAAAACGTATTCAAGGAAAATATGTTGTTACTTTTTAATTGATGGTTACACCACATGAGATGTTAGTATTAGTCAAAATCATTATAAAACCAACATTTGGATTTCATATGATAGCACCATGGATTTTAAACCAGATTTCTAAAGGATTTTCCCTCTTATCAGTCACTGACATGTATCACATTCTTCCCTGTTTTCTGCAGATTCTACCACTTCAACAAAAGGCGCCGTGTTGTGAACTGCCCCTATGTGGACAATTCGTACAAATGGGCTGGAGGTGGATTTCTGTCCACTGTGAGTGACCTTCTGGTCTTCGGTAACGCTCTGCTCTACAGCTATCAGATGGCCGAAGCGAAGAACACAGACGGGCTGCTTCCTGGCTTCTTCAGACCCCACACAGCCAAAGCCATATGGGCACCGGTGGACAAAACAGAGGCATCGTGGGACAAAGACGGACTGTACGCCCAGGGCTGGCTGGTCGTGGAGAAACGGCAGAAATACGGGCAGTGCCGCAGCCGCAGACATTACGTCTCGCACACAGGGGGCGCTGTGGGGGCGAGTAGCGTCCTGCTGGTGTTGCCCAGAGAGCAGAGCACCAATCAGACGCTGCCTCCTCCACAGGGGGTGGTGGTGACCATCATCACTAACATGCAGTCAGTGGGGCTCAATACCACCGCGCTCAAGATTGCACAAACATTTGACAAGGCCAGGGACGGAGAAATCGCGTCTGCTTGACACACACACACACACGGCACTGGTCCTTTTGTAGCCGCTTTGAGAGGTTTGTGGTGAACATCAGGATGCTTCTTTGTTTACAATGCTTCGGTTTTAAGTGAACAGTTGTGCCGAGCGCTCATTTTGATAGCTTTTATATGTGATTGAATAAAAAAGTATCAATGAAACTTTGATGACTGCCTCTTTTCATTTTCCTTCCACATTCGGCATCAGCATGTCATGCTCACAATCTGGTGATTTATCACAATTATTAAAGGGTAGTTGGGATGACAAGCAGTGCAGATTTCATGACCTTGTATTAAGTCTTCATGGAATATTTGTTCTTTAAAAAAAAAATCATTGGAATAAGTGAAGTGCATAAAGTCAAAACCTGGTTAAAATGGTGTAAAACACTGATCGATTACTGTACCCAAAAACATTTTATTTGACATTCATTCAAATTTTAACAAATAAAACATTTTATTTGTTATCCTAAAGGAATTATAGAATTAAAGGAATTTCTATAATCATTTGAAAACAATCATAAACGATATTAGTAGGAATTTTGTTCAGGATTCAAGCATGGAACAAAAACTAGTCTAGATTTTTTAACTATTATGATTACTTGTAGGTATTTGTTAAACCAACAGTATCCTGTTTGATCAGAATCTTACTGATTGCAAAAGACTAATAATAATAATATTTATTTGTGTGTATAGATGGATATGAAACGCCATGCTCACTGGTCTCCACTAGATGACAGCACTGTCATCGGTTCAGTTTCAAGTCTGAATAAACTTAAATTACTATAAATAAAACTATAAATTATTCTATTAGTAGAAAGAGCAGAGTTTTTAAACTAAATTCATTCGATATTTGACTTTTGATATTGTCTCTTTTTTTTCTTTTTTTTTACCAATTTACCAGTAGTCAGAAAACAACAAGCAGTCAAATAAAAAGTTACTTTAATAAGTTAAACAGATATTGGTGTGCATAAAAACAAGCAATGGATTTCTTATATATCTTTTAAATATCATTTTTATTCAATTCAGCTTCTTTTTTAACCCATTATAGTTTATATGCCTATATAAGAAATTGTTTACATAGAATCTATAGTTATCAACAGTCAATATTAATTCCTCATATATAAAAAATCTTAATTTGTCACATACATGTTCAACTGGCAGCCTACAGCAGTTCAATCATTTACAGTATTAAAGTCCCCGTGAACCGGAAGTTGCAAACGACTTTTCTCCAGTGTTGTGACGTATTTCCGAGAGAAACGGAATACTAAATGAGGAAAAATAGTGGGCGTGGCTTTTTTTCCAACTAGCACCTGATTGGATCTAGAAAAGTAGGTGTTTTCATTCAGCCTGTCTACTGCATAGACAGTATAAGAAGTGGACAGAGCCATCTCATTGGAACTCAGTTGAAGCCCATTTTTAGCGACTCAAACCGACTCAAACTAAGCTTGATGACGTGAGCAACCTGTCTGACAGACGTTAATCTTCTAGTAGCTGTGCGTGAAAATTGCCAACGTTAATCTTGCAGAGACGGGGAACTTGAGCAAAGAGTTCTTTGGCGTGAGTGAGCAGGAGTAAGTATCCCGTTGCTTTTATGGACTCATTATCTATGGTCTTCTCCCTTGACGGGACATCCCCCGATTGCCTGCGAGCTTCTCCTCCTGTCTGTACGGTAATTTCTGTACAGCGCGACAGAGAGTCGAGTGGTTATGACGCAATCGTTAGCCTATTTTGACTAAATCTGTTTCTACAGGGCCATAATGTAACATAGAAGGTAATGGAGCCCTTTATACATTGTCGTGTTTCTTTAGAAATAAATAATGGACAAATGGAGTCTTTAAACGCCTCAGATGTAAAGTTATTCGCTGTCAAAGTGACGCCAAAATGAATGGGAGTCAATGGAAATGCTAACGCAAGTGAAGTTCTGCTACAAGATGGCGGCACCCGGCCGGCTTCAACTTCCGGTCGATGGATTACCCCCTTGGTCTACTGTCAGTTGGAGGGGCGTGGTTACGGATGTTAAAGCCTAGTTCACACTACATGATTTTAAAATGTCGGGCTGAACTGTGCGGTTCACACTACATGACTTGCTCTCTGTGAAATCAGGAATGTTCAAGTTGTTGAGCTGTTCACAGCACACGACACAACGTGATTGATCCGCAACAGGGGGTAACGCACTACACGATTTGACAACAACTCTGTCACCCAACGATTCTATCTTGTCTACAAACCACGTTTTGTCACAAAAAATCACGCGATAAAACGAGCCGGAAATGACGCGAAACAGCACGCACGCCAATACCCAGCGAAGAAGACGAAGACCCATGCCTTGCTCTGATTGGCTGTAGCTCATGACATCACTGAGGTTGAGTCGGGCGACAGCTCTGGATATCTAGCATGCTAGATATTTTTCTGGGCTCGGCGACGCGTCAGCGAGCGTCTTTGATGCGTTGTTGGCTCTTTCATACTAACAGATTGGCGAGCGTCCATCGTCCGCTAATCACCCGCGATTTGCACGCGATAACACCCTGACCTGTCGGCGAGCTCAACGATTTGCAAATCGGGCTTAAAATCATGTAGTGTGAACTAGGCTTTAAGCAGACGCCCAAACCGTCAAACCTACGTCATCAGGGAAGGTCCTCCAATGCAGAGGGGAGGGGAAATTTCAGATTTTGATTAAAGATTACGAAGCCAAAAAAAATGTTTGTGTGGATTGACTTGCATGGATGAATTGTTCACCACAAAACGATCAATTTAGGCAAACAAAGTAAGTATGGTCAATTTTTGAATTCATGGGGACTTTAAAGTCAACAGCTGTTTGTGGTTTCCACTGATGTTACCAATTCACCAACATTCATTACAACATACTTCTAATAGTTGTTGTAATGTTTGTTGTTGTTATTGTTTTTGCTATTATTACTTTTATTATTGGTGTTGTTGTTGTTGTTGTTGTTTTTTAGTTTTACCATTCATTTTGTTATTTAAATTTTGCTGTTGTTATTACTTTTGTTGTTTTTATTTTTGTAGTAGTGTAAATTTTTGTTGTTGTTATTACGTTTTTTTTATTTAACAACCACCGAGGCCCACGATGGCCAAACATTACTTTTTTAAGCACGAGGACGAAGGCGTGCGCGGCAAAAATGACGTCATACTGGCGGCTTCACTTCTGACCAATGGAAGAGAGCGAAGGGGCGTCGTACATCTTTTTTTACAGTCTATCTATGGTCTAAGTTAGTTACTTATATTTACAAAATGAGTCTACAAAAGCATAATAAGCTTTTTTCATGAACATAAATGTCCATGTTTAATAAAAATGTTCACGAAACTAAATGAAAATGTTTATTGAGATTATAAAATATTTAAGAGATTGTTAATAAAGTTGTTAAACATCCATGTTCTCACATCCATATATTTGAATCTAATGTCACAAGTAATATCCTCAAGGATTACTGGGTTTTGCACTATTCTTTAGCAGTGTGGTATTGGTGGTGTACTAAAATAAACATCAACGTCATGTGTGTAGCCTACCCTAATTCTTCTCGCCGGTGCTGTGAAGTGTTATAGATGTTACACGACAGGCTGCCGTTGTGGCAGACGTTGCCATAGTTACATCCAGCAACAAAACAAACAGATAAATATATCTTAAAGCTGCAGTCGGCAAGTCTGGCAAATTGAGTGGACTTAGGCAAAATTTTGAATGTTTACAACTCTCATGCCCCTCCCCCACAATCAACGGATACCCTCCCACCGAGTTCGTGCTCGTCAGTGCGTGTGCACCAGGTTATCATTGAACGCGCCCGTCTCATCAGCATCCATCAACACCATGGAGTATTTGGAGGTATGCTGCCCTGGCTAATCTACCGATAGATTAATTTGCTAACGTCATTTATACTCTAAATTAGCTTACTTGATTTGTTAGTGTTTTGAAAGCGAGATACATCCGCCATCACTCTTCGTTACAGCGCGAACTTCAGGCGTGTGCATGTGATTGTAACGTGCGCGAGGGGTGGCGTGTGCCCGATCTGTGATTGACAGTCAGATCTCACACCCCCCTGCGCTGATTGGACCCGATGATCCGGGAGCTGTGGATTTTTGCAAAACAAATAACACGCTCCAGGTGGAGTTAGAAGCTCGGGGTTTTTTTCTAAAACCACTTTATTTATTTTATTCTGTCGGATTATAGTGTCGATTTCACGGAATATGATCAAAAAAATGTTGCCGACGGCAGCTTTAACGGAATTTTTTGTGGTGGTGTCATTATTAATTATTGTCAGTAATGATTTATCAATCAATTATAACAGGTGAAAGTATAAACAAGGCTTTAGATGTGTCTGGCTTGAAGTGGCGCTGCGCAGACAATCGGTGTGACATCAAAGTACCTCGAGAACAGAGAGCAAACAGCTCCGAATGCTTTCGAATCGCTCTTAATGTCACACACTGAACGATCTGCGCAGCGCCAGTTCCACTCAAACACACCTTTTCACTCCTGTCACAGAGTGGCGTTCACTGCAGAGCCAATGGGTGGAGCTCCCACTCTCTGGACGTTTTGGGTGGATCTTCAATGTCCAGCCACACTCAAACCCTAAACCTAACTAATTTCAGCTCCACCCATTAGGTCCCCAGAGGTCTCTGTCCCACGTCCAACTCACCACAGCCAGGGAAGGGCGTGTCCTGCCTCCCTACCGGACTCGCGTCGGCAACCACGAGAAGCTGAAGTGGACCCCATCCGACACCCACCTAGCGAAGCCTTCACTATTGATCTTCACTACTGAGACTGTGAGAGATATAAAGCAGCGTCTCGCTGTAGTAAGAGTGCTTCACCTGGTCAAAGGCGCTGAGGGAGTGAGGGCGCCACACCACCTGACGCCGTGGGTCATTCCCATAGATATGGTGTGGAGTGACACCTCCCACCACCACCCAGCACCGTCCAAAACAGCTATCCCGTGAGAAAGCACAACACAGAGACCCTCCATCACCCTCTGAGCAAACTCTTCTCGGTTTTCTGGTGATCTTCTATTGGTCTTCACTGCAGATATGAAGCAGTCTCTCAGAACGGGTGCTTCATCGGGCACTGTGGTGAGTGGAGGTGTCCATATTATGGCAGTGGTTTTTAATGGTCCCAGCTGGTTAAGAAAGAGCTCTGAACTGAGTGTTCCAGGACCAGGACTGAAAACCACTGCCATTAGACACTGTGCGGGTGCTTTCTTCCTTTAAACCTTCAAAATCTTTCTTCAACTCCCAGCGTGTAGTGGAAAAATATGGCAATCGAATAATTTCCTAGGCCTACTATATAGTATGTGATAAACAGTACGCCAACAGATTAGTATGTCCGAACACATCTAGTATGCGAAAAACGGTAGGCGAAAAGTCCCCGGATGACCTACTTCTTCCAGCGAGATTCTGAAGAGCACATCCCATGGACACTTTACATCCATGAGGCCACGGAAGAGGATTAACGGATGGCAGTGAAGCGACGCAACTGAAGCTGGTATGTCACATGACGTATAAAACATGATGGATGTAGAACGTCCGAATTACATTTATACTACACACATTCATAGCCGACTATATAACGCACTTTTTTTAACGGTCGCGAAGTTCAAATTCAAACTCTGGTTTTCCACTATTCTTTAGCAGTGTGGTTTTGGTGGTGTACTAAAATAAACATCAACGTCATGTGTGTAGCCTACCCTAATTCTTCTCGCCGGTGCTGTGAAGTGTTATAGATGTTACGCGACAGGCTGCCGTTGTGGCAGACGTTGCCATAGTCACATCCAGCAACAAAACAAACAGATAAATATATCTTAAAGCTGCAGTCGGCAAGTCTGGCAGATTGAGTGGACTTAGGCAAAATTTTGAATGTTTACAACTCTCATGCCCCTCCCCCACAATCAACGGATACCCTCCCACCGAGTTCGTGCTCGTCAGTGCGTGTGCACCAGGTTATCTGTGAACCCGCCCGTCTCATCAGCATCCATCAACACCATGGAGTATTTGGAGGTATGCTGCCCTGGCTAATCTACCGATAGATCAATTTGCTAACGTCATTTATACTCTAAATTAGCTTACTTGATTTGTTAGTGTTTTGAAAGCGAGATACATCCGCCATCACTCTTCGTTACAACGCGAACTTCAGGCGTGTGCATGTGATTGTAACGTGCGCGAGGGGTGCCGTGTGCCCGATCTGTGATTGACAGTCAGATCTCACACCCCCCTGCGCTGGACCCGATGATCCGGGAGCTGTGGATTTTTGCAAAACAAATAACACGCTCCAGGTGGAGTTAGAAGCTCGGGTTTTTTTCTCTTTATTTTTGTTGTTCTGTCGGATTATAGTGTCGATTTCACTGAATATGATCAGAAAAATGTTGCCGACGGCAGCTTTAACGGAATTTCTTGTGGTGGTGTCATTATTAATTATTGTCAGTAATGATTTATCAATCAATTATAACAGGTGAAAGTATAAACAAGGCTTTAGATGTGTCTGGCTTGAAGTGGCGCTGCGCAGACGATCGGTGTGACATCAAAGTACCTCGAGAACAGAGAGCAAACAGCTCCGAATGCTTTCGAATCGCTCTTAATGTCACACACTGAACGATCTGCGCAGCGCCAGTTCCACTCAAACACACCTTTTCACTCCTGTCACAGAGTGGCGTTCACTGCAGAGCCAATGGGTGGAGCTCCCACTCTCTGGACGTTTTGGGTGGATCTTCAATGTCCAGCCACACTCAAACCCTAAACATAACTAATTTCAGCTCCACCCATTAGGTCCCCAGAGGTCTCTGTCCCACGTCCAACTCACCACAGCCAGGGAAGGGCGTGTCCTGTCTCCCTACCGGACTCGCGTCGGCAAACCACGAGAAGCTGAAGTGGACCCCATCCGACACCCACCTAGCGAAGCCTTCACTATTGATCTTCACTACTGAGACTGTGAGAGATATAAAGCAGCGTCTCGCTGTAGTAAGAGTGCTTCACCTGGTCAAAGGCGCTGAGGGAGTGAGGGCGCCACACCACCTGACGCCGTGGGTCATTCCCATAGATATGGTGTGGAGTGACACCTCCCACCACCACCCAGCACCGTCCAAAACAGCTATCCCGTGAGAAAGCACAACACAGAGACCCTCCATCACCCTCTGAGCAAACTCTTCTCGGTTTTCTGGTGATCTGCTATTGGTCTTCACTGCAGATATGAAGCAGTCTCTCAGAACGGGTGCTTCATCGGGCACTGTGGTGAGTGGAGGTGTCCATATTATGGCAGTGGTTTTTAATGGTCCCAGCTGGTTAGGAAAGAGCTCTGAACTGAGTGTTCCAGGACCAGGACTGAAAACCACTGCCATTAGACACTGTGCGGGTGCTTTCTTCCTTCAAACCTTCAAAATCTTTCTTCAACCCCCAGCGTGTAGTGGAAAAAGATGGAAATCGAATAATTCCCTAGGCCTACTATATAGTATGCGGAAAACAGTACGCCAACAGATTAGTATGTCCGAACACATCTAGTATGCGGAAAACAGTACGCCAACAGATTAGTATGTCTGAACACATACAGTATGCGAAAAACAGTAAGCGAAAAGTCCCCGGATGACCTACTTCTTCCAGCGAGATTCTGAAGAGCACATCCCATGGACACTTTACATCCATGAGGCCACGGGAGAGGATTAACGGCAGTGAAGCGACGCAACTGAAGCTGGTATAGGTCACATGACATATGAAACATGATGGATGTAGAACGTCCGAATTACATTTATACTACACACATTCATAGCCGACTATAAAACGCGAAGTAAGTTCAAATTCAAACTCTGGTGAAACCTTCTCTGAGTAGGCACTCACTCATGGTCAGAGAGTTGAGATGCGTCCGAAATTGCACACTGTCAGACAGTATGCGCTTTCGGAGGCAGCTCAACTCTCTTGAGCACAAGGGAGTACTACTCAGAGGCACTCTACAAGCGACTTTGTCACTGACTGCAGGTCGCCAGTGCACGCTGGAGGGCGTTCCCCCACTACTGGTTGCCTAGTAATGTTTGTGAGTGACATTCACGGATGTTACTCTATGTTAGACAACAAATACGTTTTCTTGCCGCTACAAACAAATATTTTGGAAGAAAAAGTCTAAATATAAATGGAATCAGTACATAAAATGCATAATATTAAATATCATAAATTATAGGACAGTTTCTGACTGCTAAAATGACCTTCTCGTTCAACTTACTGCCTCGGTCAGACTCAGCACTGAAGAGTGATGCGCTCCACTGACTTCACTCCTATTGATAGTCGCTCCCGAAAGTCGCTCTTCATTTGCATAAAGTTAAACAGATCTCAACTTTGTGGCGTCGCCAGACATGCCCCACCGGTCGCCAACGGTCGCTGTTGCGCGTGTCGCCGGCCTATTTTTTACAGTCTATGGTCGCCGGAAATCGCCCGCTCCCTATTGAAATGAATGGTATCGTGTCGCTTGTAGTGTGAACGGGGCTGAGTTTCACCTGCTTTTATACAGAAGTTCTGCTTGTGACGTCATGACGAGGAATTTAGAATGGTATGTGACGCAAAGACGATTTATTCGCGATGTGATTGGTTGTTGAGATCAGCCAATAGTGTGTGGCTGCACACATGCTGCACGTGACGTCACCATATATAGCTGACGTCACTTTCCGCTGCCATAGAGACAGAGCGACACGCGTCGGGGAGGATACAATCCAACCGTCTCCATTGACTTTGTATTGCGTGAAGCTGCTTCCTTGTCTCCTTGTTATTATAAGCTATACGGTATGTTTACTTTAAATCGCTGATATGCAATAATTAAAATATTATATTGAATTATGAATTTGTATTATATTGATTTACAAACTGGTCTTTTTGTTTATATGCTATTTATTATGTTTGTGGTAGGACTGGGGAAAAGTGTTTCAATCAACCTGAATTCACTATTGTACCACTCCGTCACTTGAACAGTGTTTCTGAACTGGTGGGTCGCGGAGTGTGCAGTCAAAGAAAAGAAAAACAAAAGACGTGCGTGAAAGCTGTTTACACTTCTGTCATGCAGTAAAATGTGTCCCTTAGAAAAATGCGTTGTCTTTTGTATCTTCGTTCAGGTGTTCTCAGGCTATATCATTATTCTAACGTTATTTTGGTAACTTGTTAAAATTAGCCTCGCCTCAGAAAAGCAAACATAGTCTACTGCACGCGCAAATGAAATTACGAGCATGCAAAGTCGTAGCTATGCTGTCAATTAGTAAGTCATGAAATTACCAAAAAGCCCAATTACCAATAAATTACATAACTGGTATGTCGTGTGTAAACTGGGACGGATTTGCATGCAGATGATGTTCAGATCTGTTCATCAGGAGCAGTTTTTATTTTTAATTAACAGTTCATGTTAGTATTGTGTCTATTTGCATGGTAACTGTTGTTTCCGTATCCCCAAAATGCCACTTTATTTTCACATTGTGTTATTTTGTATATTTCTAAAATGACTGTGGTGGCTACCAAATTGTAGGCCATTCCTCACATTCATTCAACTTAATAACTCACAATTTCATGCATAACTCTTTTAATTCAGCTCAAAATATCTTACATTTGTGTGTCTTTGTAGACCTCTTGCACTGTAAAAAGTGAAACATTGGATTAACCTAATAAAATTGAAGTAACCATTCACAATAAAGATTTTACATTGGCCTAATGTTCAGAAACCATTCAGTTCAAACTAATTTTCTGCATTTCATGCAAACTCTTTTCTGAATTTGGTGTAAATCAATATTTTAAATTGGCTTAAATAAATAAAAAGTGTTTTTAACAGACTTGATCTAAATTGAGTTTTCTTCAATCTGAAATATTCATTCCAAATAATACAAAAGGCTTCACAATTGGCATAACATCAATGAGTCAGATCAAACGTTCTTTTAAATATTTATTAAGTCTTGTATGAAAATCCCTGTTTTTAAGATTAAACTCTTTTTTGGCAAAACAAACTTACACTTGTAATTCTTAGACAGTTCAAGTAATCAGTTCATTTCAAGTTGAATTTCATATATAGCAGTATTAAAATGTGAATATATCATAAGAACAAGAATAAGAAAAAAGAACAAATACCTAAAAACAATTGGTCTGGTTCTCTCAGAAATTTTTGTCAGAAGAAATAAATGTAAATCAAATACAAAACATAGATATGGACGGACGTGTGGACGGATATGTGGACGTCACATTCATAGCCTAAAACGCACTTTTTTTAACGGTCGCGAAGTAAGTTCAAATTCAAACTCTGGTGAAATCTACTCTGAGTAGGCACTCACTCATGGTCAGAGAGTTGAGCTGCGTCCGAAATCGCACACTGTCTGAGTACTCAAGAGTCTCTTGAGTACTCAGACAGTATGCGATTTCGGAGGCAGCTCAACTCTCTGAGCATGAGTGAGTACCTACTCAGAGTAGGGTTTCACCTGCTTTTATACAGAAGTTCTGCTTGTGACGTCATGACGAGGAATTTAGAATGTTGACGCAAAGACGATTTCTTCGCGATGTGATTGGTTGTTGAGATCAGCCAATAAGGTGTGGCTGCACACTTGTTGCACGTGACGGTGACGTCACTTGCATTCTCCGCTGCCATAGAGACACGCTAAATTTGTTTTGCTCTGACTTTGATTGTTACATTTCTTCTATAAGACTGTTAAAAAACAAAAAATCTATGAAATATTTAAAATGCTATGATACACGCTTCAATACCCCTGGTGTTTTGTAATATCCTTATTTGTTAAAATTGAATGTGAGCTATGCTTTCTTTATTTTTTTTTTTTTATTTTTTTTTGTCTTGTCTGTTCATATATTGTTATTTGTATGTTAATTTTCTGCGCAAAAAAAAAGACAGCGACACGCGTCATAATCTGAAAACCAAACCCGCACGGGGAGGATACAATCCAACCGTCTCCATTGACTTTGTATTGCGTGAGGCTGCCTCTTTGTCTCCTTATTATAACGCTATATATGTTTACTTTAAATCGCTGATATGCAATTATTAAAATATTATATTGAATTGTGAATTAGTATTATATTGATTTACAAACTGGTATTTTTGTTTATATGCTATTTATTATGTTTGTGGTAGGACTGGGGAAAAGTGTTTCAATCAACCTGAATTCACTATTGTACCACTCCGTCACTTGAACAGTGTTTCTGAACTGGTGGGTCGCGGAGTGTGCAGTCAAAGAAAAAAACAAAAGACGTGCGTGAAAGCTGTTTACACTTCTGTCATGCAGTAAAATGTGTCCCTAAGAAAAATGCGTTGTCTTTTGTATCTTCGTTCAGGTGTTTTCAGGCTATGTCGTTATTTTGGTAACTTGATCAAATTAGCCTCGCCTCAGAAAAGCGAGCATGCCTATTAACGAAAACTAGTTTGGGACTGCTATTAACAACGCAAATTCTTGCAAAGTCAGTTTTAAAATTAACACAGATTTAAATGTAATATTCATTTGGTTTTGTTTAGTTTAGTTTATTTTTAACCCTCATCCTTCCCTCGCACTTTGTAACACATATTTCCCTCGCGGGTCAAAATGACCCGAAGCCCTAAAATCGTAGGCTACTTAATATATATATATATATATTTTTTTTGTCCAGAAAGCTTATTTAATTTAATTTTGATAATATGGTCAATATGTAAATATTGTATTTTTAATGCATTTAATTTTGTTATTTTTTTATTTTATTTACCTTTAAATTACTGATTTGATCCATAAATAATAAATAAATAGTAATTTAAGCACATTCCTCACATTCCTTCAACTTAATAACTCACAATTTCCTAATATAACATAATATTTCAGGACGCCTGCCACTAGATGGCCTTATAGCTCTATAAGGAGCAAATGGGCTCTTCCGCTGGGTCCTAAAGTACATTTTTCTTCAGTTTGCATTCATATGCGTGTAGAACATAGACTTTATAAAATAATTTTTTGGTAAAGTTTTAGCATTTTTAGTGTGCTAAAGCATTCCTTGCATTCAGAGGGGATTTGAAGACAGCCAGCAAGTGGTGTGTGTGGACCTCTCAAATGTGCCCAAATACTGTTAATGAAGGAACAAGACATAACTAACATGTTATTGAAGGTTGAATTTCCGAAGACTGGATGATGTTTAACTCTCCTATAATCTGAATCGTTATATTCTTGAAAGCTATCATGTTGGTGATTTATTGGTGATTTTATTTATTTATTGATGAAGCATAGAAAATAAGCAAAAAGGGAAACTCAGTAGTCTAAACTATTCCACAGAGGATCCACCTCCCCTCCAATTATTCTGACACGACTAGACAACTCAGCTCGCTCAGCGTAAAATAAAACAGCGTTTTTCAAATGTACAATTAGTTTTAATTGAAGTTTATCTAAAAGTGTGTTACAGTCAGATTAATTAGTGGGACAAGAAAGTGCTGGTAAATATTCCAATTCATTTTCATCCATCTGGTTTATTCATCATCTCACTGGAATCACATTGCATTTTGGGATACATTACCCATTGTACTGTGTTGTATACTGCACATTTTTGCACATACAGTAGAACTTCAATACAGAAAACTTGCATACTGTGCACAGTGTGCACATTGTACATTTCTGTAGAAAAATATATGAGTAGCATAAGCTATGATATGAAAATGGTTGGTTTTTCAAAAGGCTTTGGAAACATTTTCTTTGAATATGCTCTCATTACATTTTATAAAATAATTCTATGTACAGTGATGTGCATTAATGATTGAGGTGCCTGTTGTTACTCACGTTTAAAGTTAATACATTTCAACAGTATGCAGGAATTACAGTAATCCAGTAGAAATAGAGATAGGTTTCCCAAAAATGTCAATTCTGTCATCATTTACTAACCCTCAAGTTGTTCCAAACCTGTATGAATTTCTTTCTTCTGCTGAACACAAAATAATATTTTTTGAAGGATGTCAGTAACCAGTTGGGCCCCATTGACTTCCATAGTATTTTTTTCCCTATATGAAAGTCCATGGGGCCCAACAACTGGTTACTGACATTCTTCAAAATATATTATTTTATGTTCAACAGAAGAAAGAAATTCAATGACGACAGAATTTACATTGTTGGGAGAACTATTCCTTTAAATGACAAAATTAAAACGGATGATATATTATTTAAAACAAAAACAGCACATTGTAAAAAATAGTATATGTAGCCTACATGACACATGTGACTAGTATATTAAATAATATCAAGTCATCTATATCCAATTAAAATGACAAATCTACACTTATGGATGCTGCTTTTGAAATGTATTGCTTTCCATTGAACAGCTGCATGGTAACAGTTTGTTTCAAGAATTTGTTACGTATTTAAATATGTT